>JBBPKD010000026.1:0-59947 GCA_038089075.1 Singerocomus inundabilis
ATATTGAATATTGTCCGCTGGAACGAATCCACACCAAAAGAACACACTGTCTTGGGAGGTGACCGCTTACGTCGCAGTTGACAACGCCAGATATCGCTGAAACCGCCATAAGCGACAGGATAGGTGTCTGTTCTCGTTATCCTCTTAGTGAGGTCTTTGACGTGTTTCAAGCACTTCTCTGGGTGTACCGTTTGCGGATGGGGCTGGGTTAGGTGGCGAAAAAAGGCTTTACAGGAACGAAAGACAGTCTTCTCGCCAGTTCCGACAGCCCGAGCAACTAGGGGCCAACACGATGTTACGACCTAGAAGGATGAAACGTCGAATTTCAAATCGCATCGGAAGGTGAATGGATTGAAAGGCTTTACGTTGCACTTCTCGCCTGGAATGTAAAAGGGGAGGCATGTCATGCTGGATGGGTGGAAAGGGAACCTCGACATACTGTTCTTCTGTGGTCTTAAATACACTTCGGGCCATCATGGCTGCTAGCGCCGTGAAGCTCGACCATAGGAATGATGCCAAGCTGTCTTTACTTGGATTGGTGAGGACCTTGTGGAGGATACTTGGCTACCTGCCAGCAATTTACAATAAAGTTTGGAGTGCGGTAGTTTACAGTAATGGACCTCCGAGCATCGGGGATCTCCGGCATGCCAATATTTGGTGGCGGTGCTTCTGCGCCACTCCTGCCTCGCCTCATGTATTGGAGTGTGATTCAAAAGCTCCTAGCCATTCGCGCACGAGATGGGCTCGTCCTAACTCGAGGTCTTTACGAATACTAACGGACTCGTCTGATTGCTGTGGACGGGCAGAACGAACGAAGAACTGCCACTTGGCCGTGACAGCGGCATAAATCTGAGAGTCGCGTCAAGTCTGCATGAGAGTACCGGGCCAACTCTCGTGATGCACATATTTCTGCGTATTTCACGTGTGACGGAAAGTGTAGTTAAACACGGAGTATCAAGGAAAAGCATGGACATTGAGACAATTCGTGTACTGTCAAATTCCCGCGGGAGAACTCTGCTTGACAAGTGCGAGCCAGCCATGAAGACAGCGGCAACCTTACTCCCATCCACTGGCAGCCGCATCTGGGCCCCAACCCGATGTGGGCTCTGCAGCCCAATCGCCCGTTTGTGCAGTGTCTGCAGCCCAGTCGAGGGCACCTAATAAAATTTGAGACACCATCCAAGTCAGGCAAGCACGTCACGTACCACCATCCGCGGCAACCAAAGCAGGGTTGATAGAACCCGCTTGAGGGGCAGATGTGACATCCCACTCTGAAAGACCAGCTTGGGCTTCTGGCTCTGCAGCAGCGAGTTTGGCCTGTGCCTCCTCCTGCTGTTGCCTCTCCACCTCTTCAGGATCACGGTAGAAGAACATGTCCACCATGACATTCCAACCATCGGGCGTGCGGGGAATAGTCCCACGTAGTCTGAGGACCTCCCGTGCAAGCAACCACCAGATCAGACCAATGGAGTGTCGGGTCTTGTTATTTGTAGGAATCGCGACATCGACGAATTTGAGAGGAGCATCGGTATCGCAGAGTGCAATTACAGGGATGTTGACGTATGACGCCTCACGGATAGCCTGGTGGTCTACGCGAGGGTCGGTAACGACAATAAGACGGGGCTCTTTGAACGAGCGGGTGATGTAATTGGTGAAAGAACCAGGAGTAAAACGGCCGGCAATGGCTTGAGCCCCGGTGTTGGCGGCAAATTTCAAGACAGCACGGTGACCATAAGGACGTGCAGAAATGACACAAACGTCGTGCGGATTCTCGACAGCAGCGATTACACGAGCGGCAAACACGAGCTTCTCCCAGGTTTTTCCGATGTTGAGGACGTGAATTCCTTTGGGACAGACCCGTCGAACTCAAGACAGTGCGCTAGACTCTACATCAGGACTCACCATCAATTCTCCGTTTGAAGACATATGGTTCCATCTGCTTGTCACAGTTTTTCGTGCCGATGTGGCATTGAGCAGCCAGAAGGAGTTGGATCTCCTCATCTGTGGCACTTAGGATGGAAGGCAGTTTTGACGACATACTGAACCAGGGTGGTCATCATCAGTACAAGGTCCCGATGTCATCCACACAAGCAACAGGCCATCCACCATCTCCAGCTCACGAAATCCGGCGTGTGGCAACCACAGCGTGGTAAATGTACGTAGACGCGCACCTTTTGGTGGTTTTGTGCTTGCGCGTCGTCTAGGGCGACGTCGACTGTCTTTTCGGGATTCCTGGGCTCGTCGTAGCTCCTCGGTCAATGCACCATCCTCTGCCCGCTCGGCCATTGCCGTGACAGATTCACACGTATATTTTCCATTTTGAGGTAAATACCCCCTGTCTTTTAATCCTACTGCTTCTGCATGTTCAACGCTAACTCAGCGATCCTATCTGGTCCAGCTCTGCAACAACCACCCACGATCAGCCCTCCCCACCCCTGACCGCATGCCTTGAAGGCACAATTTCGTACACTATCCACCCAACCACGCCCAGCCTCATCTCCCCCATTCGGCTTGATGACAAGCCACGGCCATTTCCTTCCTCCTCCAATTACTTGAGTACAGGATTCCTTGAACTCGTCCAATAACCCGAGGAGATGTTCCACTGCCACGCAATTAAAACCAATTCCATCTGGAAGGACTAGTTCCCTTCTTTGCCCGTCCACTTCTTCTTGTACCATGAGGTCTGCCACCTCCTTGGCGCGGATATGCTTTCCACCAGGAACGTATGTCTCAGGGCACCGTCCATAAGGAAACACAGCAGTCAACCACCACGGCTTCATGTGCTTTCCCTCTGCATGAAGCGAAGCGGCCACCGTGGTCACCGCGCGTCTGATCGCAGTGACCTCCCTCGCCACGGGGACCGTCTCGAACGCGATGCCATCCATGAGGTCCCATGCTTCTGGAATTCGAGTATACGCCAAAAGCCGTTCCGTGTGGAATTCCGTCAGCGCTTGTATTGATTTTTCCCTGCCCTCCATGTCGTCCCCGAACGACGCAGTGTTTTCTTCTGTGGCCGAGTACGCTTTTGGACCATAGGGTGGCGGGAAGATGCCGTCGAAATCCTGCATAGGGGAGACAGTGCTCCCATAGGTGCCGAGTGATAATATAACACGGATCTCACTCTGATGGACATTCTCGTTTTCGGCGCAAAACAATGCGCGAGCGCGAGCTGCCAGCGACACGGCGTTCGACATGATCCAAAGAGCTTGTTGGCGAGAATAGCCCTCGCGCTCAAACGTGTTGAAAGCGGCTTGATACCTGTCCACGCGAGCTCAGTACAACAAGAATTGCAACATTGACAATATGATTCTACTCACGTGGCTGTCAGTAGCGTCCTTGCACCTGCGCGCAGGAACGACAAGTGGGCTTGAACGAGCAATTGCGACTTCTCCTCGTCGGCAGCTGCGCGAGTAGACCACAACGGAGTGCGAGCGATCTCAGTGAAATTGGGGATGTCCTCCAAGGTAGACCCCTGGGTCATGTCCGAATCATCAAGACCGCTCGTTTGCGACTCGTGCAACTCGGTCCTTACCAAGCCTCCATCAGCCAGGTTTATCTGTGGGTGATATATACCGTCCAGTCCCGGTAAAGTTGCCAACTCGGTCATGAGTCACTAGTCAAATCTAGGAACGTGCCAGCCAGCGGCGCAAGCAAGCCATACCAGCCTCTTGGCAGCGGACCATTACGCCACTATTGTGGTGGCGGTGTACAATAGCGCTAATTCAATTCGGTCCTCACACAACATAGCTATCCTACTCGTGTAATCTCCACCAATTCTCGTGTCACATCCTATCGAGCAATGAGGACTCCAATCCACTCCCGTTTCTTTGTGCGTTAGCAGCACCCTTGATACTATAGCCTATCGATGGATGTCGATTCGGCTCAGGCGACTGCTCCTTCCCAGAACGCTTTTTTCGCTTCTTTCGATCCCAAGAACCACCCGAACCGGCATCTCCAGCATCCGCAATACGACTAAGTAACGATGGTGTCGGAGCATCTTGTCCTCTCGAATTCATCTTTACCCTCTTTGTTCGAGGGATGTCTTCCGAAGAGCTACCCGATCGCTTAGGGGACATTGGTACGTCTGAAGTATGAAAATGTCGAGAAGCGTCATCTCGTATTAGAGATTGCTGCGTTGCCATCGCCGACCATGTCGTTTCAGGGTCGTGCTCATTTAACAAGGGCGGCAGACTGGTAACCGGTCTTTGCGGTAGATGGGCTGGTCGCTCCAACGTAATCCCATTCTTCGCTGCGGGCTTCACCTCTTGAGTGGGCGCTTGCGAGGACGACGATTGCTCTCCCGTCAGCAACTGCTCAAACCAAGAAAAAAGATGTCGGGGGTCAATGGAGAAGGGGAGAGCGGTCCACTGCGAACCCTTATTAGGCCTTGTATATCGCTAGCGTCTTCCTGTGATTGTCCATGAGACAACATCTGGGGAATTTTACTGATGGAAGTAATCAGGTATGATGGCAATATCCAATTTTCCAGCTCTTTGCGCTAGAAAGAGTCACTTCATTCTCGATATTCGATTAAGAAAGACGTACGGTGTTGATAGCACGAAGGATACTTTTCACAGCATGCCAAAGATCATCTCCATACAACTTGGAATCGAACAGCACCTGCACAACTTTAGTGCAAGGGAGACGATGAATACATGACCGACTAACCTCCAGAAGAATCGAGCTAGCATCAATAATTTGTCTCCGAAGTTGCGCTATTTGATGTGACTGAGTGACGATCTCACGTTCACTCACGGATAGCGCGTCCGTGATCCAGGAAATTATTCGAATTCGGTCCTCCGGCAGGAACTTCTGTAGGACCAATTTTCGCGTTAGAGAACTAATGTAGAATTGGAATAATTTGACTGCTGGTGTGGCATGTAGATCGACGGTAGCCATTTGAGCTATTGATAGGTAATGCAATGCAACCTTGAGTTGCACCGCATCATTCGATCGTGTTTGAAGTAATGTCGCAGCCTTATCGAGGATAACTTGAAGCAACTCGTCGCTTCTAGAACCATTTCTGTAACATGGTAATCGCAGAAGAATGTCTTTCACGATAATATCCACGTCGTCGGTGTCCAGCCTAGTTATAGACTACTCGACGATCAGAGAACGCATATGAACACGTAACTTCGATTGTATACACACCAATATAAGCTGCGCAGCAAGAACTTCTTCCGCCTCTGAGCCAGGAGGATCCGTGTATTTTTGTATTGCACTCATTGCGTCCTTTGTCAAGAAGGACAAGACAAGGGAACGCAACCGTTCTCTCGTCCGTCGTTCATCATCATCTAAGTCTTCTTCAGGTGGAACGATCTGATCGCATAATACGCCGAGCGTCACTGGTGGATCCATATCGAGGTGTCGAAGGAGGGCGTCTTTTACAACTGCGACTTCTTCGAGTTCACCTATCGACGACAAGGAATACGTGCCATGCGTAATCAAGACGGAGAAATGCAATGTGTCAATCGGATAAGATGTCAGAGAAACTTACCGCTTTGGAGGAGTTGGACGAGGACGTCAGCGTTCCTCTTTACCCATTTATGTTGGACAGACGACACATGTGTTACAGCATGGTATCCGTCCATGCGAACCTAGAGAATGAAGAGACATTAGTCCACAGTCAGACTCATCAAGTCCGCGTGCCACACTTTTGAGTCGTGGTCTTCACAGAGGTCGTATACGGCGTTGATAGCGTCCTCCTCCAGATCCGGAAAGTCGTTGAAAAAGATATGTATGTGATCCGCCGCATACGATTTGAGAAGAGGGTGGGTAGCATGTGTGAGCGCTATGAGCTCTTGGAAGGCGTCTCTTCGCTGCGCCGTTCCACCGAGTTAGGCCAATGAGTGTGAGTAGTCATATCCCTCTTACCGCGGGTCCCGTAGCGGACGGTGCCCTCGTCGCCCGCTCGACCATTGCTTTTGCACGTCTTAGTCGGCTGTGTACACTTGAGGAAGCCATACTCGGCGGCTGCTCCGAGTCCAATTTCGAGGAGGTGCAGAATATCTTGAGTTGAGACTCGGACAAACTGGCCGCTACCACACCAACCAAAAAAGGAATGTTATTCTCATGATCCCACAGTATGGCACTTTGGAGACACAGCCACGACTGACACGACTTGCCTCGACATGCGAACTGACGAACAAATCCTTCATGACAGGGTCAACCTCCCGAGGTTCATGAAACGCCTCGAGCAGTCCATCCAGGAGGGTGACTGGTCAAAGAGTGACCCACCAGAACGGGCAACATGGATCAAAGCCCAAGCGATGCTACAGGTAGGTCAACCCCTCCTAAGAAGCGCGCCAAAACTCACCGAAAGCTCTGTTGCCAGCAAATACGACATGCTAAACTCTTGCTGAAGAATGTCGAGCTCCACAGTACAGACCCCACGCCGTGCGTATCCCCGTCTCGTCGCTTTACAACCACGACGCATTCCGAGACCCCACTCTGCTACAGGACCGAAGAGCGACGTTACCAACACTTTAGAACGACACTTCAACACCTCGAAAATTACATGCACCAGGTAGAGCAGGTGTGCCGTCTTTGAAAGAGTCACTTTAATCTGGCCGTTTTGACACGCCATGTCGACAGCAACTAACTCCCCCGGTCCGACGACCGAAGCCACTTCTTCCATCCATACGTCCCCCACCAACCAAGTCTGCCATTCCAGGGTCTGCTGAGGTCACAAATTCACCTATCGAGGCGACCCTCATCCCAGCCAAGGGCGGACTCTCTCTACCCGTGTCAAACGTACAGGACCTCTTGCCCGCTTCATCAAGTGTCCCAGAGCCAGCACCAAGTCTGTCTCCCAGCACATTCAGTGCACCTGTGGGACCCTCTCTCGCCGCACCTTCTTCCTCAAAAGTCACCGCCACCCCAACTATCCTCCAAAACTCGCGCGCGCTCCAAGAAGAACTCTCAGAGCAGCTCGCCTTGATGGCGACCCAACTCCGCAAGAACGCCACGCATTTCTCTGAGTCGCTGCAGAAGGATAGGTCCTTCATCGACGCCATGCAAGAAAAAGTCGAGGGCAACTTTGAGTTTATGAAGCGAGAGCGGCTACGGTTGCGGGATTTCCGAGGAAAGAGTGGAGGCACGACATGTTTGGTGATGATGAGTGTCATCATCGTGCTGATTGCATTCATCCTCATGGTGTTCGTCATCCGACTAACATGAGTTGTGGATGAATTGTCTTTATTTGTTTTACTCTTCATGAACACACCTTGCTAGCATCAAGCAAACCAGTAACCTATACATTGTCCAACTATAAAGTCCCAAACATGATGCAACTCAATGATTATGCGGAGATGAAACTACTAGATACGCAGTGCATGACGGGTGTCCGAAAAGCATAATAATGTCCATGGGATAGCGAGAGCTACCTAAGCTAAAGTCCTCCCAACGCAGTGTCATAGCACAATGAGTGTTCACAAACGATTCGGTGTAAAATGCAATCTACGATTGCGAAAGAATGTTATCGATAGATTGATTCAAAAAGTCCTTGCGTGGTGTCAGATCCGCTCTCGGGTACCGAGCAGCCATGGCCTCGCGAGCGGTTCTATGCATGCAGTTAGTATTGTGTTAACAACAGAAAGATTGCCCATACTTCTTTGTTACCGTCATCAGGTCCTGGGTACTCAGATAAGTCCTGAGGGCTTCATACAACTCGTCATTAGACGGATTTGGATTGTTGCTCGGTCCCGCAAACACAGTCGTGGCCATGGAGAAAGTAGATATGGGACGGACGGCGTTGAACGCAGGAGAGATGGAACGGTTCATGGTCGCCGAATTTACCGTCATGTGCGGGTCAGGGGGGGGAGGTGTCCTGCCATAAGGGCTCTCAAGGGTACCAAAGTGGTTGATCGGTGTACCTAACGACAAACGTTCTTGTGACGAGCTATGGAAGGTCGATTGCCGCAGGTTTCCGGTCGTCCTGTTGTAGTCGGACACGGCACGAGAACTTGGGCGCGACGTGGGGCCACGAAGGGGATCCAGCACAGCATTGGTATCACGGTAGTAATCCCCCCCTTCGGGCTGGTATTCGTATACAGAAGGGCGTTGTGAGTCAGGGCGACGGGGCACTGGCGCAGGAAGATACTTGGAGTTCGTTTGATTCTGTTCGGCACTGAACGTGTTGCTGGACAGGCCATCCCCAAATGCCTCAGCCTCGTATTCTGCATATATAGTCAGGCGTCTGCCGGTCAATAGTCAACAAATGTCACCAACCGCTCCACTTCTTGTACGGAATCATGGACTCGTTGAACTTCATCTCATTGGCGTCACTGACAACCTTTTTGTTCTTTCCATCATCGAGGACAACACGAGTGTTGCCCCAACCAAACTCATCCATGCGCCAGAAAGAATAAAGAGGCAAGACGAAACTGTAAATCGGGTACCTAAACAGACGTCAGAAAAGATTTACATTTTACACCATGTTACGCACGAAAGGATGTACACGACCATCCAACCAATAAGCATGAACTCTCGCTTAATGATAAAAATGAGCGCCTACGACATTGCGATCCGCTCAGCGCTCTCCAAGCCAGCATTGACGAGAGGACATACCTGCAAACCGTAAACCGCCGCAAGCATGGCAATGGAGATGATTGGTATCGCTGTTTGGCGAGTCGCGACTTCGATGATCAGCCAGATCAACTGCAGTTGCAGATGAGTACCTCAACAGACCAACAAGTTCTAAAACTCACATAGACGACAGTGCCAGGCAAAATCTGTGAACGAGATTAGAGTTGGTTAGATGGACTCGGGTAGTTTACACTGCAAGTGGTACTCACCAATGTACCGATGAGATCCACATAGACAAAGAACCGCATCGACAAAAAGCACATGCCACAAAGTTCCGGTAAGATAGCAAGCTCGCATAGATTATGGACGGTCGAGTTAATCCAACGACGACGCTGAGAGAACAACACTCTCCACGAAACAGGTGCCATAGTCCGAGCGACTGCATCGGGTTGGAATTTCGTCTTGAACGAAGGGAAATGCTTCATAAGAAGTGTCGTCAAGAACCGGTCCTCGCCGAGTGAAAACAAGTTCTTCTTGTGAAGCGTGTCGACGTTGGGTTCGGCATATTCGTCAATAACACGATTAGAAATGAAGACCGGACGGCCCTTGTCAGCAGTACGAATACGGTAGAGGGTGAAACATCCAGGGAGACAAGTGACGGAACCGAACAGACTTTCAAAGGCCTTCGCAAGGTGGTGGGAGATGTAATACTCGTAAACCTGGAATGTCTTAGGTGGAAGAACCAGATAAGAATAGAGATTCCTACCTGGATCATCGTCCACCAGGAGTTTTCCTCGTTCTGCAACTTCGTCTCACCACAGATACCAATGATGTTGGAGTCATTGATAGTAGCAGCGACAAGCCTATTTAATGATTGAGATGTAACAACCTGCGACAACGCACATCACCGGTCACTCTACTTCAGTATGGATGGCACTCACGGTATCGGCGTCGACAGTAAAGATGTATTCATAGAACGTAGGATCAATGCCAATGACATTGCGCATTTGATGATATATCTCCAATTCTAAAGGCGCCATCGGTGCATCGAAGTGCACGCGGTTGAGGTACTGCATGAGCAAGACCTGACTGTCACGCTTCCCCCTGTTGCCAGGCTTCGAGCGCTCCGTCGGTTTGCCAACCTTGGCCACAACCAAATACCTTTAAAGGAGAGGCACCATCAGGTGCTGGCAGAGTCAAAGGTGAAACGAACTCACGGGACGACATGACCCTCGAACTCGTACAAGCCGGAGTAGACTTTTCCGTAGTTGAGCTTGTGAGAACCCTCACCGATAGACTTGAACATAAGAGGTTCCGCATTCCTTGCCGCAGGATCTACACCGAAGATGTCTAGTACAATGTCGGGCGTGGGTCGTTCATTGCCACTACCAATGATATTCCCATCGCAGATGACGAAGATCAGCTTCCGCTTGTCGTCGTAGTCCAATGCAGCGAGAGAGTCAATTGTACTGCGCAGAGAGTCCTCGCCCTCAGTATAGCAAGGGACTTGGCAAAGCACGAATTTATCCAGATGTTCGGGGAAACGCTTTGTCCCGAGTTGCAACGCAGCCAAAACTAATCGTCATGTCAGACTTTAAGCTTTGCTTAAAGCTACACCATCACTCACATTTTATTACCATGGATGCCATGAGAAGGCTGGAGAAGGCCAACAGCATGTAATTCTGTACCTGACACCTAGGGGTGTACCTGAAATCCATCTCGCCCCAGTAGAAAGCGTTGTTTAGACAATCGATGCTGGCTGTTCTATTCGATGCGTCCATGGAATCAAACACCTTGTTGAGCGACGACGTGATGTCTGTGCCTGCTTGCTGCTGGAATACGGAAACGAGGTCAGATGGTAAGAAGTTGTACTTCTCAATGTTGAGTTCCGTGGTCGTCAACGTGTACACGTAGTCGGTCAAGTCATAGACAGCGTTGTTGTAAATGCCCCAGATCCTACACAAGTGTTAGAAATACGCAAGCACGTCCATAGACTAGGCTATACCAACCGTTGAATGTTCGTGTCATTCGCCTGATCGAAAATGTCACTCTTCTCCCAAACCAATGGACCTTTGCGATACTGGCCGATGGTAGGCAAATACGTTTGCGTGTACCAGTTTTCGTTATCGAGGGCTGTTGGAGTAGTCGGCGCATTTTTGCCTGATGCATGCGAAGCTTGCTGATACACGTATTGAGTTGTATTCTGGACGTTGAGTTGCATGGTTGGATCGCTGACGAGGCCGGCACACGCTTGGTATAGGGGTGGAGGGAAATAGTAGGTAAGGTCCGCGCCTGCTAGGGCCGACAATGTGGCTGCATTATTGCTTGGATTTCCAGTGATATCACTGTGATCACCCTTGACGAAGTTCGTGACATCGTACACCTTGCCTTGAATGGATACCCAGTAATCACTCGTCGAACTGTGCTGCGCCACCTCTTCATAATTCCACGCATTGTTGAAATTGGGGCAGAGGATAATACCGAAGGCGATGATATAAAACAGAACCAAACCGTTGGCCAAGATGATAAGAGCAAAGATGGTGACCTTCTCCCGCCACGCCAGACGGACATCAGGCCGCTTCATGCGACCGATGTGTGATAAAACGAAATTCGGTATCAAACCTGTGAAGATCCAGACGAGGTATAGCCAGTATCGTCGGACTCGAGTGGTAGGGAGATGCTCTTCAAAGACCTCGGGAGCATTAGAGCCAGCCAAGTCTGCACCCTTGGGAAGTAAAGGTGGTAATGGGTCATAACCCTCCGTTTTCTTGTCCCACACGGTCTCCTCAGGGTAGGGATAAGTGGGAGAAGCAACTTGACCAGGCCCGTACCCATCATAAAAACTGGACGTTCGCGGAGGGTCTTGATACGGAGTGACCACTCGTTCGTCAAAAAATCTATGCTGCCTATCTTCCGCAGGCGTTTGAGGGTACTCCGTAGTATCATCAGGCATGATACTTTCGTCTTCCTCAGACTCTTCGCGAACGAGCTTCTTTTGCTCCTTTTCCGTGGAACGCAGGACGTCTTCCACCATCTTCCATGCAGAATACGACAACCATATCTTTTGGTGTCCCATCGCGAAGTCCACGCCATCTACCCATCCATTCGATTGAACACATTGTCGAATGCGCTCTGCATCGGAACCACGCATCGTTGGACGATACCTCTCACAGAACTCCGCTTGGCCAAACTCTGCAACAAATTCAACGGACCGCCGCATGATCATATCGGGGAGGTTCAGGGCGTGAATCTGCGCTTTGACGCGACGTTTGTCAAGAGAGTTGGAAAATCCATTGTCATTGGGACGGATGCAATTCAGCGTCCAGAGACGAGTATTCTCCAGATTGGATAGGACATCCAATACCGTCTGGTTTAATTGCGTGGTGACCGGATAAATCTTGTTAGGGTTCAAACGCGAGCTCTCGGGCTGCGTGCCCGACAAGGGTGTAACACTCCGGAGGGGACGCGAGGAGACTTGTGCCTGAACGATCGTGTCTTGATCACTCTGGTGTTTCTCCGTAGACAGGCTGGGACCAGACATGAGCTTGGCAACCAGAGAATCTGACGAGCCACGCAAGAGGGTAACGAAGGTGGGATCAAGGAGATCTGCATCGTTCTTCACGAAACTGGAAATGTCGTATGTGCAAGATCCCGCGTAGTGATTGATGCCGAACGACCGCCTATCCTCAGGGGTAGGTGAAACGAATGATGAATGAACGACAAACTTGGAGGTCAAGTCCTGCAGCAGCTCGTCATCACGCTGGGCATCACCACGGCCACCTTTGAAGGACGTGGCGGCTTTGTCAAGCATACCCAAGAGACCACCGGGTTTCTTGGAGCCACGCTCGCTGACAGACGCTCCACGGAGAAGCTCGGCACAGGCTAAGTTGTCCATTACCACGACGGCTGGTAACGAAATGCCATCACCGGTAATTCGACCATTGAAGCCTGAGTTATTGTCAAAAATGCTACGCAGAACATGTGATTGCACCATTTCATCGATGAAGTTGAAGCAGAATTCATTAAAGCCGCTCAGATGAGCGGTGATAAGAGGCGAAGCTGCTCCAACGGCTGTTGCACCGCGAACCTGGAAACCGGGCTGGTCAAGAAGCACAATCTGCGTGGCGGAACATGAGGGTATCTGCGAAAGGGGTGCAAGCTTGTAGTTGGCCGTCTCGACCACAAAGGCAAAGAGGATAGCGTAAAGATCCTGTACGAGCTGGTCTCTGTGCGCTGTGCTCTGCTTCGCGTCGAGCAACACAGTCAAGAACTCCTTGCGGACATATGTTGTCTTGACAGTCAAAATCTCAACCAACTCTTCTGCGGAAACTCCGAGGAGCTTTGCAGCTTGTTGAAGAACGGGCATATTGACGATGTGAGCTGAGACGTCCTGGGCATCTGCCTCTCCAAACTCGATATTTCCGAGGAATAAAATGGCAGCCAAGACACTAAAGATGGATGATATGTGCTTGGACTTGAAGCTGAGCGTCTTGAAGGCATCACGTAGGTCATCCATGGCAATACCATCATCACTGAATGGACCAGCTGGAAGACGATAACAACCGGACGATGCGAGGAGGGCATAATCCGAAGGACCATCGATGCCGAGGAGATCTCGCTCCACGGGAGTTGCGCCGGCCAAGAGCTGATAAAACACATGATAGGAGCGTTCTTCGTGCGAGAGACGAACGAGACGAGACTTGTCCAGGCCGAAAGCAATAACTTTGGCTGCGCTAATGCGTCCACGATCGTTGAAGTGGAGTTCAGTATAGCGTGTGTGTCGTGAGGCACTAGGGTTCGTGGGAGACTTTGCGTTGCCAAAGGAGTCGAGGAGCAAGGAGAAGGCTTTGATTTGCTCGACGATCTTGCCTTCTCGCTTGGAGTGGGCAGAAAGGCGAAGAATTTGATCTACGAGGAGCCGGGCACTGGCAGTCTTTCCTGAACCCGAGATGCCACTATGGGAAGCGGTGTCAAAAATGATGGAGACAAAAATGAAATGAGGCGTACCGAGCAATGACGGCTTGGGATTCGATTCTCCTTCGCATGAGAAGGTAAATCTTTGCAGCCTGTTCATAAAGATGGGGCTGGGGAGGTCGCTGGGAATCGGCGAGGCCGAGTTTGGTGTCCTTGTAACACCTTTCCTCGTACTCTTTTGCACTTGCATCGTTGACGTTTGCAAGTGTCTTGCAGGGGTTTACGACCACGAGGGCCGTGGAACCGACTCTCGTGTAGGGCAAGTCTGCACGAAAACGAGCGCTAAGGACGGCGAGAATGGCATCATCCGTGGGGTGCAGTTCGGCTGAGGACGAGATGGCAAGCAAGTCGGTGAGGTCGCCCGAGGTAGTCGCCTGGGGGACGGCAGTGGCCAGGGAAGAGGCCATGACCGGCGCTGGGAGGAGGTGAAGGAGACGGGAGAAGTAAAAGAGAGAGCCAGCGCCCACGGGTCGGAAGTTCCCACTACTAAAAAGTCACGCTCTCACACTAGAATAATACGGGAGCGTCTTTGTTGCCTACTCAAAGGCGAACGCCATATCCTAGTCCCATTAAACACTTAGTATCTATCGCGACCAGTGCGACGGCCTCCTCCGAACAGCTACACCCTGCAGGCTTTTGGGCACTGCTATGATGTCAGTCCATAGACACTCGGTGGGCTCGCTCATCTTTGCTCACCTCAACCGTGTGCGATGTGGTCGGTTCGCTCCACTCCACCCCTCCTTCATTGCTGCGCACCTGGAACCCAGTCGTAGCAACGCATATCCGAGGTGCTTTATCGTCGCAGAGTCATCCTTGTCCAAACGTGGCATCTCGGTGCGTGCAACACTCACCCTGAAGCTCCAATTTGACACGGACGACCATTTAGAAGACCACCTACCTTTGCGATCAAGGGTGCTGTCGCTGTCAACCTGCTTCATGAGAATGGAACGAGGTCCAACAACAACCATTCCGAGAGCCGCGCTCCAGGGTCTAATTCGGCTCAGCGGCGCACACATGTCCTAATCCTACCCACTGTCAACCACACAGCGCCAGAATCTCAACTAGGCTTACCGGCATCGCAGATCTTCTGGAATGACCAACGTGTACGTCCATTATTAGCCAATCAGTCCCTCGATGCCCTGCGACCGGTGCAGGTCCACCGGAGGTCTCTAGTCCATACGAGACAACTCCTTGTACTGATCATACAGTCACACTTCGGGTGGCCAACTTGTCGTGCACTCGCCTCTTTTGGCCTCATCATTTAATTTTGCCCCTCCTTCTTCTTCTGTGACGGACGCTTTGTTTGTTCGGCTTTCCCTCTGGTACGTTCCCCAAACGTCGTCTGAGACGTCTCAATGACCCACTAAGTTCCGGATCAGTATATACGCCCTTCCTCTCGCGCCGTATTGCATTCCCATCCCGTCCATCGTACGGAGTCTCCAGGTCTCTTGCCATTCTACCACGCGGACGACACGCTATCCTGTGTCTGATTTGATATTTTCGCCTCTACGGACGTGTCTATAAAAGTCGACTGTCATCCATCATCCGTCTTGCCCACTGCCCCTCTCGCTTGCAACTGCAAGCCGGTATATGTGGACCGTCACCATCGATTAGTTCCCACCTCACAAGATATGTCCAGCGCCATTACTTCTGCGTTCGAGTTTTCGCGTACGTTCCGTCTATGTTGCTTATGTACTTGATGACGACTCTGGCTCAGACATTCGGGCTACCGAAGTCTCAAAATATCAGGAGCTCCGCGTACGGATAACCCTTGACGGGAATATACAGGAATCTCTGGAGAGCACGTTGGATGCAGGCGTTCATGCATGGCGCGAACCGTTCTGCTTGTAAGACCGTTTGACCTGGTACTGTACTCGGTGCTCAATAACCTCCAGCGTTGCGAACTCTGTTTCGCTGTGCGAAATACACGTCTTGACCAAGAAGCGCAAATTCTTCTGCTGCACAGGAAGATACAAAGCCATTCGCACGACGCGTCTACAGAGCATTAGCGAACTGCTTGACACTAGAAGCAGCAGTGGAGGCAAGTTTCATTTCAGTTATTATGACCGTCCTGACAATTTACGTCATACTAGTTGTTCGGCTTCCATTGTACGATTCCACGAAAACAGACACAAACGGCGCCGCAATAGGAAGCGTCGTGTTCTTGATCGCTGACACGTCCGTCGCGAACGAGAGTCTGAAGGGTCTGTCAACGCGTGATAGTGTCTCCTATGGCGAGGATTCGTGTGCAGTGTCCCTGCGGTCTCCTCTCTCCATGGTCGTCCCAGAAAAGCTGTTCGTGACATATTCGGAGTCGGAAGCACCAACGTCACCACCGCCGCGTCCGGTGGCCCCTGCCCCTGCATCACCATGTCTGGCTTCTCCCGCACATTCTCCGCCTAATGCCCCTCCGCAGCCGCCGTCGCCGCCTCCTGACGTCCTTACCCCGCAGTATCTGAGTACGACGACTCAATTACCTCGATACTACCTGGCTCATTCGCCCCAAAAATCTGGGGTTGATCGAAACCCTGCTGAAATGAGGGCGCATGGGGATGCCGTCGTGCATCCCAAGTACGTCCCTTCCCCTGGTATCCTTCCTGACGACTCTGTGACGGCAACGTCTTCCCTGGTTGATGAAGACAAATCGGCTGCACTCGCGCTTCAGGATTCCGCGGAAATCGGAAGTTTCACTCCGGTTATTTGCGAACCTCCTGAAGATATTGCTTCCGAGGGATTAGAGCCGTGCCGATTTGCTGCGTCGCACACAACCGAACCCACATCCCTCTCCACACCTTTGGGGGGCCTGGAATACGGCACTATCCCACAGATCAGCATTACTCTCACCAAGTCTTCGCGCGGCAACTCACCACAAGCCCCTCCATCATGTGACTCGGATATCACCATTAAACGACCTAGTGTCCATGTCGATATTGGATCGGCTACTCAACCCACAGGTGTAACAGGCTTCTCAATATCACCAGCCTTTCTTGATGAGCTATCACCTTCACGTTCAGCTGCATTGGCGAGTTCACACCCAACCATGTCCACCAACACTAGCAGCTCTGGTTTGTCACCCTTCTCACGGATATCAATGGTAGAATCGCCAAGCACGACTGCAACCACCCCAGCTCAGTCAGTGATTTCTGAAGGCCTCCAAGATGCTTCCAGCCCTGCCTCCAGACAAAGGAAGGAACGCCCAACGATCGACACGAGTTGTGTTGGTCCAAGAGGTCAGGTCAGGAAGTACAGGAACGGCTCGGTGCCACCCGTCCACGTGCCAGTCAAGCTTCGCAATGCCTCGCTTGACCTACCTAGAAGCCATGAGTATGAGAAATTTGAGCCTAACCCTTCAATGTATTCCATCGCCCCGTCTATCCCCCCACCGCGCCTCAAGAAAAGCGGTGACTTGAGATGTCCGTCCTCGCAGACACCTGCAAGCAGGCAAGGCTTAGCCCCGAAAACCCGCGCTCCAACTCCAAGCATCCGTAGGGAGCCCCTGGAATTTGATGAGGCACAGATTTGCCTCGACACTGCCAACCTGGGTGATCAAGAGGTTGCCACGTTTCTCAAGGAAGTGGACGCAGCACTGTCAGCGATTGTCAACGGATCCCCGGCCGTAGCTGCTGATAGTCGAGCATTCCTGGCTGTACCAAGTGCCACGAGTCGCCTCGTCAGTCGCCACCAGAGTCGCAAACCTTCCTCTCAGCACCTAAGGGCCGACCTGTCGGCCACCATTCGGAGCCACGAGAAGGAAAGCACAGCGAGAACCGGTTTCAGCCTCGTTGCCACCTCACACCCGTCACCTCAGCCCGACGTCATCCCTTCACGAGCTGCATCGCTTTTGTCTGGCCACACAGACACCATCCCGCGATTGTTTTTGTCGCAAGTTGACGTGGCGCCAGGTAGTGTGGTGCCTACATCAGGTTTCCCGCTCCCACAACGCGTGTCACCACAGCCCTCCCCACGGCAGGAGCGCGTCGAGTGGGTGTCTCCGTCGTTTGTGTCATCGGTTTCTGCACAGACGGGAGATCACCTGCGACTTGGTCGACCGGGCTCTTACCCTGGCGATGCTGACGGGAATTGAAAGAGGTCGTTCTAGTTGAAATACCTCCCGGGGCGTCCTTGACAAGCATGCTGGCAAGCCCCATAACCGCAAGTCATCTACAAATCACGTCAACCCTTCCGAGGTCCGTCTTCGTGTACAGCTTCCATACCGCTCCAAGACGACGAGGGGAAAAAAATTACTGCATATTTAATTACAGATTTTTCTGCGGCCCCCGTGGCTCGACGTCACGACTGAGATGCCACCGTTTAATAGTTTGGCCTAGCGCTAACTCGCTTATCTATTTAAATATTCTGCTTCTCGTCTATTTGAGCAGCGTATTGGCCATGGCGCCAATGTACATGTGTAAAGTACAGTACAGCCTGTAAGGACTCTACGCAAATACATGTGACTGTATATCGATGACCTGTGCCCGCAAAGTGCGACGATCTTTACCCCTTGCCACATTGATCGTCGTCGGGACGTCGCCCATGTCTGACGAGTCATGTGCATATCAGCTTCATCACTCATGTCCGGGTGGAAACACCCAGCCTCCAAAAACGTAAGGAAGCGCCGCAGCCCTGGGCCACCAAATGTCATAATTAGCTATCGGAAAGGTCATTGGCCTGTATGCCAAGAACACGAACGTGAGATATTTCTTCATTGTAGCGAATTTAGTGGTTCATTAGAGGGCAACCATGCTTGTTTTTCTGGAAAGTAGGAACGAAAGCAGCGGTAACGGAGGACGACGAGGCCGTCGTGCACCCATACCTTTTCCAGGCAGTTATGAGCCTGGGACGCGATGTCTTCAAGGACATCGTACAGCATGGCGCCACTGACCTCGCACGCGCCATCCCAACAAACGTACGCTCTCCGTTCTACTATATTATCGCCTAGCGTCGAACCATGCATTGCCCACAAAGTGGGTAGTTCCGAAGGTGCGGCGCGAATCCGATGTGAGCATCACCACTTGCCCGGCCTGCAGGCCAGCGCGTTGTGGAGTCGAGTCGGTCCATCATGGAATCCAAGTCCCCCGTTCGTTTTCATCTCGCCTCGTTTTTTTTGGTCCCAATCCTCACGCACGCGGCGCATTCCGTGACTGACCGGGGAATTGGGTCCCCTCGGCGTTTCTACATCACCCCTCCTTATGAAATCTCGTGCCGAAAAGAAAAGAAGGTCCGCCTCCCGTTCGCTCGCCCTCTCTCCGAAAGTCAGCAAAGGCACATCCGTCATGTTGATGAGCGCCGTCGGTGTTTCGTTGGCCCACACATAGTCACCGTGGGGGTCGCGTAATACGTACAAAAGGAGGAGCCTCTTCCTACCCGACCTGTCGTCACACTGTCTTCCTACCGCGCGGATGTCACGACGCAAAACTGCACCTGCACTCGTTCGTGCTTCCACCACTCTCTTTCGTGTCGATACACACTTGACAAACCTTCTGTAGCACCCCGCTGGAAACCCCCCGAAGAACATTGTCGTCTTCGGCGAGAGCGGTGTAGGAAAAAGTTCTCTGATTAATCTGATCGCTGGTCGATCAATCGCCGCCACGTCGAGTAGTGCCAAGGGGTGCACGTTCCACCACAAAAAGTATGAATTACAGGTCGACGACACACCGTATGCAATTTGGGATACAGCAGGACTCGATGAAGGCTCATACGGAACAATTCCTGCGGAGATTGCAGAAGAGAACCTGAAGCGACTTCTGCGCGATCTAACCAGGGCCGACGGTGTCCACTTGCTGATGTATTGCGTCAGGGCATCTCGTCTTCGCAAGGCATTGCTAAGCAACTATAACCTCTTTTACTCCGCGATCTGTCGAAAAAAGGTACCCATCGTGGTCGTTGTAACCGGGTTGGAGAATTATGAGGGAGAGATGGCAGATTGGTGGGCTGCCAATGAGGGACAGTTCACCACGCTCAAGATGCATTTCGATGGGCATGCATGCGTGACCACGCTTAATGCCGACAAGGTCAATTCGCCTATTCTCAGACAACGTTGTCATACGTCCAGGCAGGCAGTCCTTTCCCTGATTGCGAGTACGTATGCACGTGATCGTTGGGGAACCGAACAGGAGAATTGGATCTTGGCCGCCCTTGCAGACGCGCGGGCCATGTTCAAGCCCCGAAACGACGGCCGCTTTCTGACGCCCATTGTTGCGCTATACGACCTCCCGGAACATCCACCCGGATCAATTGGGTCCACCAGAGACGCATCGCCGTTCGAAGGCGCCCGCCTCGTGGACGTCAGTGGGAATCCACTCCTCGTCTATCGTATCCGCGACGAACAGTTACGCGCCGGAGCTCGGTTCAAGAAGCAGATCGCCTTGCGTGGGGCAGACCTCTTGATCTTTTGTGTCTCTGTCCACAGCGACCCGCGTGCGTCTCACCAGCGTGCCGCCGCCTTCTACGCGTCGTATGGAGGGGACACGCGACCACTTTTGGTCGTCGTCAGGGATGCATTGTCGGACGAGATAGTGCACAAGTGGTGGAAGACGTTCGACGGCTATGACAAGGACGTCGAGAGCGACGACCATTCCCACTCCCACCACGATGCTGGGAAACTTCAAGCTATTGTCCGTTCACTGCCTCCGCCGGGGAGCGCTGAGGCAGGTGCTGCCATAGCCAAGCTGCAACAAACGATCTTGACGCGTTCACTCCAACCGGTTGATGTTGCGCCCGTTGGGTGCTTCAGTTGGCTTACGGGCGGGAAACGTCGAGCCAAGCTGTACTCCGCAAGCGCAGACGCTATAGTCATTCGGGACGACTGTTTGAGCAAGTCCAATGTGTGGGTACCATGGCACAAGCATTGACCGCAGGCGCGGGTTCTTAGAGCCTTCACGGCCAGGAGGCACTCTTTTTCGTTGACTTGTTCGTAGTTTCGTCCCATCACTTGTTTGTAGATTTCGGCCATGAGATGTGTGGCTTGCACTTTCCCTTCGTTGTTTCCATAGACATGTACGATGATAGGTTATATTATCAGGACGGTGTTGATACTCGTAGAGCTAGACTTTTATGTTTAATAATGTATGTTATCGAGTAGGCGCGTCGACGAAATATGCCTGTGTTAATATTTAAATCGTAAAATGGATTGGTATTGTGAGCAAGGCCTCATCACGTTGAACAGATAGGGAGAAAAAATTTTCATCTTTAGAAGAGTTCCGCTGGCGGCGCGTGTCGTCCGCAGACTCATACCGAGACTGTCATCAGTTGAAAAGTTGGAGGAGAACCGCAGGTCGGAACCGAGCGGGACACGGGACATTGACCACCGATCCAAACTTGCCTTGACCGAACCAGGCAAGGGTCGAGGACGAGATCAAGGGGAAAAAAAAGAGGGCGTTGGATTGACCAGCCCTGATCGCAGCGCACAGAGGGCAACGTTGCCAGCCTGGCCCTCGTTGAAAACACGCGGAGCGCAAGGGTGCTGCGCCGACCGCGCCATCAGGAAAGAGGGGAGAAGGGAAAAAAAAATTATTAGCGCTGCGTGCCAACGGCACTCAAGCAGCGTTGCTGCGACTGCCGGCGCAGTTACTCTCACCTTTGCGCGTGGTGTTACCGTGCGAGAGGAAGAAGAAAATCGTCTGTATTCGCCATGATCCTGCAACATGGAATGCACGCCGAACCCTTGGCGACAGGCCCTCTTTTTTTTTGGCTTCCTGCCTGAGAAGATACTTTTACCCAGCACATGGTGGAAAGTTGAAAATGTTTTCTAGGTGGTGGGCAGTGATGGGCACACGGGTAGAATGCAAGCTAGTGACGGATATGACGCGCTGTGTTCCAGGATCGAGAGTAACAGGACCTCTTTTTCTTGTTCGCGTACAGCTTAGGAGGAACGGAGACTGTGGGTCAAGGACTCGCCATTCCACGGACCGGTCCATGCACGGCCTGCTCCACAAACCACAGTCGGCAGAAACAATTCAGCGTTGCTGCGTCGCCTCCATGTCCCTAATAATACGATTGAATTTGCAAAAGGATACGAGGGAACGCCACGGAGACTCATCCATAAAAACGCCACCATGTATTGATCGGAACCAGATGTGTGATCGACCTGTGGGGCTTGAGATAACATAACTAGAGCCATTCAAAACAAAATCAATAGCCCATGAGGCAGCTATACCGTCAAGAGCGAACACGCGAGAAATGTGTCGCGTTCGTGTCCGCGTTCGATGCGGTCTGATGACATACGTTCCATCAGGCATGGTCAAGACTAATAGAGGAGCAAGCACGAATACGTACAATTGACCTTCACAGGTCTGAATTTGGAAGTCCTATTGGACGGCTAGTGCCAGGGTCGCGTCAGCTGAGAGTGGCGTACCTTGTGTGCAGTGTGCAAGACTCGGGCGTATTTCATCGGTCCGAGGGTTGCATCATGCGGGCTTTTACCATTTCCTGCAACCACTCAGTCACTGAACGAGGGTAATGATAAACACGAGGAGTGGTTACCGCACAGGGTACAACCCACCGTGCCACCGTGTCCGCCCCACGGTCTGAATGTCGTCAATACGGTCATATTAGCACGGTGTGAAATGGGTAAGTCCGCATACAAGCGCGCTACTGGCAAGTCAGCATCTCAGCAGAGAGAAGCCAGGGCTACCTTCAATTCATAGGGCTTCTTGGACGTTTCAAGATGTCTGTTCGCCAAGCTAAGCGAATCACTTCACAAGTGCCACGCCGCCTGTCTATCACACGACCTGGGGTAATAGAGAGCGCCCCATGGGAGGAACTGCGGATGCATGGGACGATTCGGTTAGGACTGATTAAGATCGGTCCGTTAGTCACAGGGCGGATCTTGTGAATGAATGCAACGTAAGTACCATGTATGACGTTCGGGGCGAGCATGGTCCATCTTAGATGGAGAGGGTCCGTGAACGAAGCGGTGAAAGGGCGACCGATAGAGACGGAACGCACCAGGTGAAGGGCGTGGATTCTCATGGTGTTCGGAGAGGAAGTCGCTACCCACAGTGTACATAGAGAGGGAAGGTTGGGTTCTTCATGTGAACGGCCCTGTCAAGCCCCTCAAGAGGATGCAACTCTCTCCAAGCGATGGGATTCAGTACGAAGATGGCCCGTTTTTACAAGACACTCCGATCACAGAGGCAGGAGGCCCCAGTGTCTTGTTTAACCTTGTTTACACACACACACCCTCGCTCTTCAAGTCGAATCCTCAGCCTCCTCTTTCTTTCGACATCCGAGGATGCCACTCGACCCTATCGGCCACAGGCTCGGATCACGGTACACAGGGTGACCATCAGGGACGTTCTTCGTCGTTTCGACTCCAGCAGTTCCAACGTGTACAACAACCACCTGATCTCCCACGAGGGGACCTAGACTCTCTGCCTTCAAAGGGCCGAGTCATTCAGTCATGCGCGGGAACATCCAAGGCTCCGAACCTCCTCCGTTCCTGAACCCTACCATTTCCAACCTGATACAACCGCTCATCGTCCACCGTCGAAAATGGTTCTTTGAACATGCACCCATGGTCCCGGTGATCGGTCGGCCTCCAGTAAACATGCCACTTTGCACCAAAGAGTCGAGGTGAACTCGGTGCGTTGGACACGTTGCTTCTCGGTGCACAAAGTTGTGATACCACATGCTTGTTCCCCCGGAACTCGGGACGATCAGCACACGTATAACGTCATAGATCCACTTTGTACACGTGCATCAGCGCTCACGACGGGCTACACGAGTACTTTGCAAGGCAACTCCCACTAGAGCTGTGTATGCCCGCCGTTGGCCGCCTGGTTCTTGCGGTCACGCGACGGTTCACATCTAATTCCATTGTGCAGTATACAGTGACCCATGTTGACTAAATATTAATTATCACGGCACAACGAAAATCGCTGGCATACAAAATGTACACACAACTCCACCTGGTCAAGGTGGTCCCTGGGAGAAAAACGAGTAACAGAAGAGGAGGCAAACAGAAATGGCAAACATCTCTCCAGCTGCCTACAACCTCCATGCATGGAATAGTTTATGATAACGCAGTCCGGATCAAATCCATGTCTATCGTAAGATGCAGGTCAATTTGCGACGTGAACGCTTTCATGTGGGCCAGTGGTGGTTGTCAGGTGATTCCGGTGTTGTATTCTGTAGACGGCGCAGCACCCGTGCCTCGGGCTGACTCACCTACCCAGTTACATCGGGCATCGGTTTGGAGTGCCGCGACACGTCAGATGTGTGCCGCTTAGGCTTTGACCCCAGTTCGAGGGCGTTCAAAACACCCACCATTTCCCACTGCCCATACCAAGGCCAGATAGTCGGCCTTTTCCGCCTCCGAGAGTGAAGCCGGTGAATGGTCCCCGGGCACCCCGTCGGTCTTCCTCTTCAGGTGGTACACCAAGGCCAGCGACGGACGCGAAAGACACATAGCCTGGCAGCTGTCTGAGAGCGTGGGAGGCTGCATCGGGATCAAAGGTAGACGAGTTGGGGGAATGTCGTGCAGGGGAGCGCATCGGTAAATGCGTGTGCGTCTCGACCATGGGTGGACTAGCCACAAAGGTCACGACTGCGGTGCCACCACGTTTTGACGGTGAAGCAGAAAATGTGGGTGGCGATGGTGGTAATGGTGCATACATCCAAGGAGAGTCTGAGTGTAGGCGTTTTAGTTGTTCCTTCTCTTGCGACACGGGTGTCTGAGGAGTCGAACGTAATCCTTGCGGTATCCGAGGACTTCGTGGGGACTGGGGAGCAACACGTGGGGAAGTCGAGGTACGGCGGGGGGACGTCGGCTGTGCGTGCACGACGGAGGCGGACTGTGAATGCCGATGACGACCAGACGATGTCCGTCGTGGTCGAGATGATGGCGAGGTGCATGAATCAGGGATTGTGAGGTGCGTCTGATGCGATTCATGCGAATGTGATTGTGAATTGGAGATGGAACCAAGGGAGGAGGGGAGGGATGCGATATGTGACTGGGCATGTGTCAGCACCTGTTGTCAAGAGAAGAAAAAGACCCCCATTCCGCGAGACCAAGACTCACGTCGGCAGCATCTCTGTCTCTGTCTATCCGCATGTTGTGTATGACCGAGCCGCGACGACTGCGTAGAACAGCCCCGTGGGGAGTGGCATCATGGTGGCACGAGAGGTCCTCCTGCTTTTCCTGTGTGTCTGTGGGGCGAGGAGAGGAGTTACGACCGGAGCGACCGGAATGCGAAGAACCAGAGTAGGAAGATGAGCGGAGAAGGCGAGAATACGATGCACGCTCGTTCTCGTCTGGGACGTAAAAGCCAGTTGGGCTGCCATGGCCGAGTGCGGACGCGGCACTGTTCCGGCGGGAAGGGGAGCGAAACAGGATGGCAGACTGGAAGAAATCGTCGTCGTCTTCGTCGTCATCGCAGAGACTCGATGCCGAGCGTGGGCGTGATGAGTGTGCGCTGAAGGTGCGGAGGGTATCGTCCTTGCGGAGGGTATCCCTGAGGAGGCGTTCAGAGCGAGAAGGGGGACGGGGAATGGGGGGTGAGGATGCCATTGGAGCGGGAGTGGAAGAGAAAGAGAGGGAGGGTATGTATACGGGGTGACTAGTGACAGGGGATGATCGTGTGACATCTGACCTCGCTGTACACACGAGGTGGAATGAAATCGCGTCGATGCTCTTCTGTCAAGTCGTCCGACAGACTCCGACGTGTCTCGACGCTAACCTGACAATGTGATGCGTGGAATTATCCCCAGATTCGTACTCGAGAGTCGTTTGCGAGCCCACGAGACGGCATTCACTCCGTTTGCCAATGTCTGTTTGCCCGTGGAATCCTTGGCTCCGTCATCTCGACACGACACACTACTCTACTCTCGTACCCTCACGATGATGATGACGTTGTCGCCAGTATGACTCGTCACCGCCGATCACTACTTCCCACCTCTCTCCGCCTTATGAGCGTCCCTCCCAGGGCGGCTTGCCGTTTACACTGACGGCTTCGCTCGACTGCAGCGTCTGACCAGCTTCGCCCATCTGCGGGCGCGGTCCCAGGAGCTCCTCCGCCCTAGTTGCTATAATTGAACAATTCTCCGAACCAGGAATGTGTCCTTCATGTCATCACAAGAAGGGTCCCTCACTTGCCGACTACCCCACATCACCTTCTTTCCCACCAAACCTGTGCACCGCCGCAACCCTCAATACTGTCCTGTGTACGCTGCAGCCATTCTGGAAACCTTGCCTCTCGTCCTTGGGCAGACATGGCATCATCGGATTTCAGTGTGGCATTTTCCGATGATCCATGGAGAATCCCGGCTCAAGACGGCGCGATCAATCAGAGCGTGAGCACTTGGTCCGTCTAGCCATTCCCTCTTCCTTCCCATCCTAGACACGTGTGTTATCGTAAGCTGGACCCAGATCTCGCCCGTCCGATACTTCATTTATGGTCCAAACCAATATTGGCGCGCCCTCCCCAAGAACGGCCTCATTAATCGCCGTCTCTATAGAGTGCGCGCCCCTTCCGCAAACTCCCGCGCTCCCGCACTCAACGCCATCGAATCCCGCCCAATACACGCCCTTGCTCGCCCGCACGTCATCGCGAATCGCGACGGCCACTCCGTGGAACCGCTATCGGAGCACCATGCGAGCATGATTTCCCGACGCCTCCCGTTTGCTGCGTGCCACTATTGGCAGATATGCCACTCGGACACTTGCTGAGCCACCCCTTGACTGGAATGGAACTGGGGTGCGAGTCCCCATGTCGCTACCAACCGATCCAATGAGATAAACACCTCATGTACACGTCTGGTCCCCGTCATCCGTGATTTTTCCGGTGCTCGTGCTAGTGATCAGCGCCCCCTCCTCTATCGAGGCGGATGTCGGAGCTCAGCGGACGGGTCCGTATCCAGCAACCCACGACGATCGATGTGTTCCATCGTCCAACAAGGCAGTAAGTAGCATCGATATGGTAGGCGCCGTCTTCAACACTGGCTCATCTGATCATCTGATATTCCCATGGTGTGGTGCGCTTGGAGTGCTTGTCGCTCCTCCTTCACTGAGGGTCTCTCACACTGTTCGGAACATTTACGCCCAATATCCACAATGACGTCTAACGAGTTCCACTGATCGGCGAATCATATGAGTAGAATAGGGATGGCGCCCGTGCGGAAGACCTTGTATACACCACTCTGCCATTTCCGCTGACAGGTCCTGGACCTGGCCACTGATAAGACAGTATGCCAAGGCTCCACTCCACCATGGTCAATTTAGGCAACCCAAGAGGCCCACCTGTTTTGCAGACCTAGGGTGGTCCTGATAAGAAACTCCAAACCTTCCACTCCTGAGCTGCATTGGAGCCCTATCTATGCTCCACAGCATTCGCGTGTCAGCGGTCGGAACAACTCTGCCCGGTTGACAGTCACTTTGCATTGACACTAGTCAGCGTCGCAGCCTTGTAACCCGTGAAATACCATATCCCGACGAACACAAATCTCTTCTCCGACATTTGAAGCCAGCGTCGTGTACTAAATTTCCGAAGGCCAGGCCTCAGGGTATGAAACGCTCATCCCGGTCTGGCAGACGCAATCAGATCACATAAATCATATCATCAATAGGACGTGCTGCGCTTTCTCCAGAGCCGCCCTGGAATCTCCAAATTTCAATTTAGGAAACGATGTGCCAAGGGGGATCAGAGCAATCCAGCAGTTCGCTCCATATCATATATAGGGACACTATTATCGTGTTTGCCATATCGTCGGGTTGCGGCCAGTATTCCACCCACGATAGTTTCCCGTGCTGAATTGTGCCATGGTATCTACTTGCGCTCTGACTGCGACAGGCAGAACTGGACGTGGTCACCATAGCTATGCATCAGTTATGCCCGCGCTTACTTTTCCGATAGCAGTTGGCGAGTGACAGATTGCTACAGTTTGTTGTACAGTGGGTGACTTGACCGGAGATCCCAGACCATGGCTTGACTTGTGACATGCGATCTCCGGTGCCCCGAAACTGACAATGCGGTTGCGCTCACCCGTCAACGATATATATAGCTCATATATGAATGTATGGACTGAATTCTAGAAGTGGTCACTTGCTTGATATGTAGCAGAGCGTCGCGTCGCATGATAACAGGCCGACCCATCCTGCGGATTATCATATCAGCTCGACTCGACTGTTGGACAGGTCTGATCTATGTGCGTGAGACCGTTGTCATGTTGCATATACAGTCACTGCCTGTACGTCGACCTCTAGATCGTGCTGGGACTCGACCAGGTCGATTCGGGCGTGAGACCTCATCTTTAGTGTGGCTTGGCAGCTGTGTAAAGGGTTCCAGAGCCCGCTGGACTTGCGCAGCAGGCTTACCCTCAATCCGGGTAAGCTCCGTAGAGTTCTCGACCGTCGAAGCGGCGTTGGTTCGGACTGTGACATATAATGCAAAGTTTCCGAGCGCGATGAAACCTTGTCGAAATCACTCTAGTACGCCTCGAGTTTCTAGAATTCCTCGTGATCTGTGCTCCGAATTGACGGCCGAACTGTGCCATCCAAGATGTTCAGATGCATGCTACATATGCTACATATGTCTGAATGACGTCGCTTGTCAGTGGTCGAGACAAGACAAGGTTGAAATAGTCATTAGGAAAATGCAGGTCTCGGTCACGCGATTTCAGTCCCGTCGGGACAGACAAACAAAAAAAAAAAAGGGTCGAGACCATCCACTTTGCGCTTGTCCGGCGCCACATTACTATCCGGAAACGTAAATTTCTGATGCTTAGCTTGACCGAGTGCTGTGGGGAGTTATCGCATACCGCCATATCCACGGTTAGCATAACAAATACAACGTGTCAAAGTATTATGTAGCTTCTAGGCTTATCACTAGAACGGGGTCCATGTTCGTCACGACGCGCATACTTTCAAAGTCGACGTCGCTCATGATCTCGGTACAGGTCCAGTTCCTCATGAACACCCCGTAATACTGGCTTTGCCTTCGGACGACGCGTCCTCCCCAGTCGCATGACTCCGAAGCGTGAACATGATATCGCCAATCTCGATCTTGTCCTCCAGTGCCTCCACTGGCTGTTGTCCGTCGTATAATGACAGTGCACAATCTGCGAGAGCGAGCGTCGAACATCAGATGGAGAATCGAAACGGGCCTCGAGGGATCTCGGTCACGGTGCTGAATAGTAGATACTCACGGTCGCCGGTGCGGACTTGGTCAATGGTCACTGGCTTCGTTCGACGGATGCACTTGTACCATAGCAAAAACCGCCTCTCGACCTCGACCTCGAACACTTCATCATTGGCGATGGATGGCCTGGTCGCAAGTTTGTCAAATGATCAGCACCGCCGTCGAGCCCACAGGAAACGCATCAAAGGTAGGCTATCTTGAGTTCTCCAAGGTAGCGACTCACTGTGGGAATCGTTCTTCATTCCCCCATGGCCAATGGATGCTGGAGACGTCTGGGCTCTGATCGCATACTTTGACGGTCGACGAGACAAAGTCGCGGCTTTGCATACGCACTCGGAGCCGCATCTTCGGACGGACTACTCTCATCCATCTCTTCGTCGGCAGCTCGTACACGGTGAAATCTATGAATGATCATGTTGTTGTTTGGTCGCCGTCTAAAACAGAAAAATGGCGGTGCACGCCTACTCACGTACCGACGAGGGAGAGACCGGCTGGTACGCACATTGCTCTTATGAACGGTGGCGGAGAGACTGACAGGAAAGAGCGGCTTGTGTGACGCTGACGAAGAAAGGCCTGTCTGCCTACGGGGTGTTGGTCCAAGGAAATTTTGTACTCGCTTCCGGCTTTACTCCGGCTGACCACCGGAACCGGCAAGTCTTGTGTCCGTGACGAACAGTAGATAAGGAAGCGGTCATTTTATTTCACCGAGACAGGCGTATTCAACTATCGCAGCAGACCTTGCTGGCTCACGACATCCACATCCCAGGGATGGATTGAGGTCAAGGAACCCGAACCTCATACAATACGTCCCATTCCTGAATCGGTCCCAGTGCATACCTACTCAGTCGGTCTACTGCAGTCTGCAGGGATCGCTCACAAAGTACCTCAATCGTCTCTGTATCGTTTATGGCCAACATGGAACATCAGCACCATTCTTGGTGGGTGTCATCTTATCCTATTCCTCGATCTAGGGCTTCGCGTGGACCAGTCAGTCTGAATACCACTCGTGTCTATGATGGTGCGACGACCTTGTACAATTGGAGTTTGGCCACTACAACTAACAAGTCTATACGTGCTACAGGGCTCAAGACTCTGTTGACAACATAAACTTGACATATTGTCCTATTCTACGCGAAGAAAAAACATGGCCACGTATTCACCAAGAATTTTGCCCTCGGTAATGGTTTTGGAAATCATACAGCGACATGGATCCAAAGTTCGAGAAATGAAATAGTGGGTACGCTAACATACTAGATCATGACATAAATTTGCAGGCTTGATTGTCAAGTGAAAACGTATTCCGCATGGCGTATAAGTAGGAAGCGTATTTTTGAGGGCAGTTAGCCTGTAGCCTGTGATCTTTCTACTACGAGCATGAACGTGAGTTTGCCAATCTTGACCTTGTCTTCGAGCGCCCCTGTACAATACTGCCCATCGTATAATGACAGCATACATCCTGTAAACAAGATTGAGTACTAGATATCGAATGAGACCGAGATCTCAATGCTGTGTGGATACGTACGGCTATGATCATCGGTAGGAACTTCGTCGATGGTCACAGGTTTTGTTCGTCTGATACACTTGTATCCTAGCAAAAACCGCCTTTCGATGGCTATCTCGAATGCTTCATCATCGGAGAAAGAAGGCCTGGACGTGAGTTCGTCGTTCAGTACTGTATCGAGCCCAAAGTGCCGGGGTTTCGAAAACAGCTTACCGTGAGAACCGTTCATCCCATGGCCAGTGAGTGCACGCTATGTCCGTCTCGGTGTCTGGTTTCCGGTTGTTCACTTTGACGACCGACGAGACGAACTCGCGTCTATTGCCACGCACGCGGAGCCGCATTTTGGGGCTGATCAACTGCCACCACTTCTCCGGTGGCAACTCATAAACCATGAAATCTGTGGGGTAGTACAGAAGCGTAATATAGATCAGTCAATCATAGACACGCTGCATCGCCGTCTGGAGGGAAAACGTGTACCCGTGAGCAAAGGACTTGTTGACGCGGACATAGTATTGTGGGTGATGGGATAAGATGGTGAGGGTCGACTGAAGGGAGTGGCTCAGGAAAGAGGTGGACTGCCTAAGCACTCAATCCCAGCTTTAGCCGGTTCGTAAACGGGGCCCCGGCTTCCGGCCCCAGCTCTACCTGTGTGGGAAAGCAAGCACCTCAGGGCTGGCCATCAGAAGAAGTCGATTTCTCTGGCACATGCTGGGGTCACACAAACAGGGCTCGACGCCACTACACGGTAGTATATACACCACCTTAGCCATTCAGTATTTACGGTAGAAAAGCAGTTCTGTTTGACCTAAAAAAGCTGGCATGTCATAAGCGAGTATAGGAAAGTGGGTCAACTGGTTATGAGCATTGTCCCTGCTACCCCTTGGGATGCTCTATGGAGAGATTGGGCTTCGCTCCGGAACCTCGTCCCACACACCCAATCTCGTCAATATGTCCTGCTCGGGGGTAGGCAACCTGTATTCCTTGCCATGGCCCTCCGGCTTGACCCACAGAGTGGTCAGACTCGACATGTCCAGATAAAGTGACCGCCTAAAGAGCTTCTCGTTCTTCGCGTGTGTCACTTTACTACAATCAATGCAGCGATCGTTGATAAGGCCCTGCAGTCGCTCTTGTACTGGTTCGGCTTCGGACTCTGCATCGATGTTGGGACAATATGTAACATCAACGTCATTTTTGTCAAGCGTCCCGCCAATTACACTTGCCCACCATTTCTTCGCAGAGGAATGATCGGGAGCTCCGACAGCGAGGACGATCTGTGGTGAAAGGTCACCACCGTAGGTGAGATTGAAATGCTCCCATTGGGTTTTGACGGCCATTGGCTCTGTTTCATCCATTTTTACGCAGAAGATAAGGAGATCCGCGCCGCGTTTGACGATCGTGACCTTCTTGGTCCCCTCGTCCATGCCTTCGGAAGACGCCTGGTTTCGGGGAACCTGGTAGACGTGATATAAACGCTCGGGCGTACATTTAGTACCCTCTTGGAATGGAAGGTTCGGGGATCTGTCGTCCGAAAACGATATGGGACTGCGGAAGCTAACTGAATTGGATGTAGGAGAGAGCGCGACAGGATTGTGAAAGGAGATGGCACGCTTCCTGACCACCCGATTAGTTGGACAATCTCTGAACGTTTCGCACATGATGATGTTGGCAAGACGCGCGCTGCAGCTGTCTCTCGGGATCAACATAGAACGGATATCCGAGTACGCGGATTCGACCCAGCCGCGTTCAGACGGTTTCCATCGCTGAGTACGACACGTGCTGGTGATCATCTTGGCCATAGCCACCCTAGATATCTCCCGTCGTTTCCTCAGGATGGCATTCTCGGTGAAAGACTCGAGCGTCGTCACGCAAGCGTGATCATCGAAGTGCATTTTGAGCGCGGTGAACTGTGGCTCGTTGTTCAACCACCACGTCTCCATGTTACCCTCTTGGTTCTCGAGCCCAGTGATCGCGATGGCGATGGGGACTTTCTTTCTGCAGATCGCAGAATAGAAGATGTGGTAGTTCGTGAGCAACGCGGACCGGACGCGTGTTCCGCGCACACAGTATACGAGCAGGTCGACGCCGTTGTGCTTGGCAAGTTCGTGGAGGAGTTGTTTGAGATATGCTTCTGCTTTGTCTGCGGGAACGGAGCCCTGAGTCCCCTCATCTAACCCCGCCGTGTCCCATACGGTAAAATGCTGTTCGCCTAGCGTTATAGAGTGTTGTTTATACTCGAGCGTACAGCCAAGGGCACCGCTGGACGTTTTCGAGACCTCCTTCCCTGCGAGCAGATTAATCAGCGAGCTTTTTCCTACTCCGCTCTCCCCGAAGATGACAACATTCTTGATGTCCTGTTACACTCAGTCGAGAATGACCACTGCGTGCAGAGAGTAGAACTCACCTGAGATGACACCGAGTTGCTAACACCGTCGTCGTCTTCATAGATGGTTTGCTAGCAACGGGTCACTTCGCAACTCGGAAGAATCAGCACAGGGACCACACCTTTCTGTCGCCGAGTCCTAACATGATAATGTCCAAACCCGTATGTATGTACGGCCGAACGAAACGACTGTCTTCCACCTTTAAGTTTGGTCTGGCCCGACAAGTTTGGGTAGCGACAGCAAAACCAGGTGATACGTATTTTGGCACCTGACACCCAGTGGGGCGTGACGAATGACAACCTATATCCCCTCCAGTTTCCACGCAAATGCTTTGCGTCAGACTTCAGGGCCTCAAGGTTGGAGCGTGCTGGGTCTTGGGTTCCCGCTTCAACACTCGTCAAAGGAAACCGGCTGCTTGTCCGCGAATGAATCAGAGTGGCCTTACGCTTAGTCTTATTACGGTGCATACCTCAGCCGCAGTCAAACGCTATTCAGTACAGGTCCATGCATGTGCCCACCGCATGGTCAGGGGTCCTGACTTCACAGGTCACCCATTGAGCAGCACCGTTCCTCGAGGTTCAAGACGTCACACATGGCGAATCCGGGTCAAGTCAACTCGCGCATTCGGCGTGTTCTTCGAGACGCCCATCGATCAGGTGAAACGTTGATGGGAAGTGTGCTGCGTGGAGTTTGGTGGCACTACGCCCTAAGTACTTTTCTGGACGGGGCCGTAAGGGTACGCGCTCATAACGGCGACTTTCCCGATTTGATTACTCAAGATTCTGACGACAATTGCACCCACAAGCGTGGCGTAGCTTGCATCTCGCCACAGACGCTTTACGAACATGACGAATCCAACAATGTGGGCTGCATAACCCTAAGTCGCTCCAGGCGAAGCAGAGAGTACGAAACTCGGTGACAGTAGTCTTTCGTAACGTGCTCATTTGTCGGATGTGGGGAAACGTTCTGTCACGAACCTTACTGCTGGGAGCCTCTTGCTGCGGTCGACTTTGACGCGGGCACTGCGCGGTGACAGCCAGCTCATACATCATCATTCTCTCCGACGACCGAGGACCTAACCATCGCATCCGTTTGTTTGATATAAACAAGCCTTTCGAAGAACCAGTTACTTCGCAGCAATGAATCGAGAAGACGAACACAGTCTTCTGTCAATTCCAACGTGCAGGTGGCATCTGCCTCGTCCTCTTGTGTCCGCGGAGGACTAAAGCCGCCGTTTGTTCGACGACACCCCGTGTGTGAGAACTGCGTTCGCTGCCACAGGTTAAGTTACTCTCGTTTCTTTCTTCTTTGCATTGCCCCGTCCGTTTGATGTCGGAATGTCATATCCCCGTACGAGTCCTCTGGAAGCTACAGCCCTCCGAGTCACGTTGTTCCGGTGTGATCGGGTGTCTGAGGCACGGTGAATAATTATGGGATTGTTAATGGTGATAAGATAGAGTGGCGCAAACAGGGCGATACTCCCACCCAAAGGCAGAACTCGAGCACGCAGTGTGTGAGCGGTCCACAATCCGACTTGGAAAACAGTGCCCATGATAACTTGGGCAACAAAACTGCAACGTTCCACTTTGTTTGTGGCGGGTGATATCAACGTCAGCACCATTGTATAATCCGAGAGGCACGTTGCACGGGACACGAGTGCGGAGGTTACAACTCGGGTGGCCAGCTCGTCTCCTTGTTTGGAGGAGGGGACACCCACAGCGGCCAACATAATCAAGCCATCCAACGCGAATCAAGATTTCTACCCGAGCACGCACCATTTTGTATTTGAACGTCAAGTTGACAGAAGGTGTGGCACTGGACCCGGCTATGCAGAATACTAAGATCATTTACGACGCAAAGTCAAACAGGAGGATAGCCAGAGCATTGTGGGATGGATATAATCGCAACGGGCGAGAAGAGGTGGGTTACAACAAACGCGTCAGATGGTGACTGCAGGATGGGACAATCAAGAGTGATCCGCCGAGCTGTAAGTAGGTTTTGTATAATCTCTGAATCCGGCTGATTGTTATATATCTTAGAGCTTGCTCGGGGACCTTAATCCTGGAAGCATAAATGAAGATGAAAGTTAGACCGTCAGTGAAAGGGTTTAAAAGGCTGGGAAAGATTTTTTACTTGCTCCAGAGGTTATAAATACCTCTCCGTTACGGTTTGACATGCTGCTTACTGGTTGTTCCCCGGCGCAGACCTGGATAGTTGTGACGCCAAGCGGAATCCGTTGAATCATACCACACTCGACGAAGAAAAGGTATTGATTGAAGAAGATCGTGTTACTCACGGCTCGGAATCCGATGTCAGTGGTTTTCAGGGCCAGTCCATAGTACTTGACACCGATATTTGATTGAGGGTTCTGGACAGCCAAGCTTGTCACGCTCGCTCTATCGGATGTCACATGACTAACTTGCGAACTCCGAATGACACTCCTTGCCCCCATTCTCTCTTACCGTCATTTTGAACTTAGGACAGGTCTCCTGATTCAACATCGCGTTTCTGCGCTCATTAGATTGGAGTATTTCTGTTTCAACATGAAATATGCAGTGATGTAATGGTTTTCAAACTTTGCCCTGCAGTGCACTACAACTCAACAACTTTGGCACTAGTTACAAAAACAGACGATGGATATAGTGCATAGCATCTATCAGTGGCCGCTGTGCCCCTCTGACTGTACACTGTCATGGGCTAGAAGCTGGAATGGGAATGGTCCCAATTTTCATCTTCTTTGGGACCTCTCTATTCCTACTACCGATCACATAATACGCCGAGTGTAAGTGAGACATTAACGGTCCTGGGAAATGTACGAGGTCCAAGTTTGAAATCCAGTTCCGGGGGGGCCGCCACCTAGAACGTGGAGAGCTACCAATCCTCGAATCAGTTCCTTCGAGGACATTCCACAAGTCTATAAAACATACATTGAAATATCAAACCCGACTTTTACGGAGACATTTCGCGTTAAGACTTTCAATGCTGGGTTGTATTTGGTCCTGCGCGGTACTTATCAAGAGCTTGGTGTTCTCCTCGTGAGTCAAGGTTTCCTTATCGCACATTCCCCAGTAGCGGCAAAATGCTGTTCGCACAGGTACATGCGACTACCGCATGTTCAGGGCTCTTGGTCGCTTCTTGAAGCCTGAAAACGTCACTGATGGCGATGGGTTAACTCACGCATCCGGCGTGTTCTCTAAAACACCATCGATTGGTTCATATCTTGATGGCGGTGTTCTACGAGACGTTTTGATGACATCACTTTTCACTTTTCTGGGCATATCGCGGCGTCAAAGGGGTGGGTAGGAATATATGTAGCCGCCCATGGCGCCTTCCTGTCCACGATTCTCCCAGTCTCATCAGTCCATTTCACCAACTGTCTATCCGATCATTGGGTCTGTCAATGATGTTCCTATAAATGTGATGGAGTGGAGCCTTCGCACCCTCACCTCACCTTCCCCTCTTCCCCATCACTCCGACGCTCTGCGAACTTGACGAATTCAATGGTGAGCTGAACAACCTCACTCCCGTCTCATCCAGCGCCAATTGGCCCAATCAGATGCGTCGGGAAACCCACCGAGCGGATAATCCACCACCTTATGAAATCCAACGACGATTCTCTCCCAACGTCCTCATTGTCGGCGAGACAGGCGTAGGGAAAAGCTCTGTCGTGAACCTTATCGCTGGAGAGCCACTTGCCGAAGTCCATTCTGGCGCGGATGGTTGCACGATGGAAGCTAGTTCATATGATATCATTCTCCCGGGCGACCAAGGACCCAGCCACCATGTTCGTCTATTTGACACGGTCGGTCTGAACGAGCCACAATTCGGAAAAACCGACTACCTCACGGCGATCGAGAAAGCAAACACGCTTATCTGCCAACTCCAGCGTACCGGTGGCATTCGTCTTATTCTATTTTGCATCCGTGGTGGCAGGATCACAGCAGTGATGCAAAACAATTACCATCTGTTTTGCGATATACTATGTCAGAACGAGGTGCCGGTCGCGTTCGTTATCACGGGTTTGGAGAACGAGGCTTCGATGGAGGGATGGTGGGAGCACAATGCGTCCTTATTTGAAACATATCGTCTTTCGTGTGCTTCGCACGCGTGCGTCACTGCAACCCGAGGGCTCAACAACCGCTACGCGGAGAGATACGAACAGTCCCAGGCGACAGTACGGGCTATGCTCTTGGGGCATGTGACTGGGGGTGGCGTATCCTGGCAGCCCGAACGGACGGGGTGGTTCATTTATCTTGCAAGCAGGCTGTTGAAGTGGCTATATCAGATCAGGAATCGGCGTCGACACGTGTTAACAGTGGAGGAGCTGACTCGACACCTTCAAGATAAGTGCAAATTTTCCCGATCGGAGGCAGTGTATTTGGCGGAAAGGATATGGGCCAAGCGGTCGGAAAACGCGGGGCCCGATTTTGTGAAGTCGGACGACGATTCGATTGATTCGTTGTAAAAGCGATGTTCTGGTATTCTGCTAACGTCTTTGTATCGTGATTAACGCCGGCCAACGTCACAGTAGTGTACACTTATAATGATGTATTGTTATTTTCTGACAGACGTAGATCGTCATGGTCTTGTATGAAACCCCTGTGCGGACATTAAAGGTATGCCTGAACGCACCGCATTTGACTTCAAGGTAGGTGCTCGTCCATCACCAGGTGAAGTTCACAAGGAATTCGCCTCGCGTCTAACGATGACGGTGATACCCACAACCCTCCTATTAAAGACCCTTCTTGCCTAGAAACCTCACTCTCAATGAGCCTATATACCTCTGCCCGAGAAAAAATGCGCGCTTATAAACTGTCGAGGTTTGCAACTGTGTCAAGAACGGAATTGATTCCCGTAAGCGATGCATTTCGCCACGACGTGCTTTGGGCTAATCCTATCTGAACATGAAGGTACCCACTATGCCGCGCGATCCACCACCCCCTTACGACTCACAGCCCCGCAATGTCGTAATATTCGGCGAGACGGGGACAGGCAAAAGCTCGGTAGTCAACTTGATTGCAGGGAGCAAGCTCGCAGAAACGTCACCTGATGCAGGTGCTTGCACATTCGCCTCCAAGCCTTATCACGTCGTTCTTCAAAGTAACCGGCCGTTCTGTGTATGGGATACGATCGGCCTGAACGAGCCAGAGATACTGCGAGCAGACTATCTTCGCGCCATTAAAGAGGCATACAAGCTGATCAAGGAGCTCGAACGTTCGGGAGGCGTCCACCTTCTCTTGCTATGCATGCGCGGCAGGATAACCAAGTCCGTGCAACAGAATTACAAGTTATTCGTCAAAGTACTCTGTGAGACAGAGGTACCATTCGGTGTCGTCGTCACCAACTTGGAGAATGAGCAGTGCATGGAAGAATGGTGGACCACCAACCAACGGGTGTTCGAGGGCTATGGCATATCCGCAGACGGACACGCATGCATCACTGCCAGTCCTGGGGTCCAGAACACCTTCATTGGAAGATACGAGGAGTCGGCGGAGAAGATGCGTAAACTTCTCCTGGACCTGACACTGCCTGGCGGAGAAGGGTGGAAGAAGGAGAACCAAAAATGGTTAATCGACTTGTTGGGTAAATTAGCGAAGATGCTTCCTCTGCGACGCGGTCGCACCAGCCAGGACCCGACCCACAAGGAACTGGTGGAAAAACTGATTAAGGAATGCGGATTTTCAAAGAAAGACGCAAATTCTATCGCGACCTCCATCATGGAGATAATTCGTGATCAGACCCCTGCCCCAGGTGATGGAGGTCGGGTATAATTGTTCACTGCTATCTTCGTCGGGGACGATGATTGGTACGTTCAACTTTCAAGTGTAACTCATAACTTCATTATCGCTTGGTGCAGGCGGCAGCTAGTAGCGGCCATCATTTTGAAACTAGGAAACGGTGGGACTGAAGACGGGTTCTGGTCCTGACGTATGGTGTTAGCCAGTCGTAGAAGTGGCACTTGCTTGTATCGCGTGTTATGTTTCCACGTGTCTGTGTTCCCGTTGGGTAATGTTTCCGCAGCGATGGTAACTTGAAGTATGCTTTGCAACACTCGTCAGATGGAGACGGGATTCCAATAAAGTACAAACCAATATAAGGTAGTTATACGTGTTTGAATTTTGGTCGTGGATCGACTCGATCGTGATAAGTCCGAACTACTAGCCTGTCAAGTGCCAAGCCAGTCGAGGTTTTGAGCAGCTCAGGAACTATCTGCAGTGAAAATCAGGGTTGGAGCATAAGCACTAGTACTTGTACTAGCTGCAGTCGATTGAAATTTCCAAAAAAAAGGAAGCCGAGCTCGGTAGTACTATGGATGGGCAGCTTTTTCGACTTGTACAAATGTCGAATCCTTGCCTGTCCGAACTGTGATCTTGATCGACCTTGGAGCCACTCGATTTTCTCTTGCTAATCATCCTCTGACCGTCTTGCAGATGTCAATCGCCAGGTTCTCATGACTGGTTCATTGTAAGTGTACTAACTTGAAACAGTGTCGATACGCGGCTGTCAGAGACCACACATGTCACATCTTACAGCTGATTACAAAACGATGCGGAAAACGCACTTCAAAAATTCGCGTGGCTGTGTGAGGACCCCGCACGCATTTGAGTGAAATTGTGTATGGGAAAAAAATGCTCGGTTGATCCATTGAATCCACTCTCACTCAGATGCATGCGGGGTCCTCACACAGCCACGCGAATTTTTGTTTTCCGCATCGTTTTGTAATCAGCTGCAAGTAATTGGCGGGTCATGGTGATTGGGCATCGCTTGCAGCTTCACGGCTGAATACGTCGTTCAAACTATTATTGAAGCATATATCATAAGTATTAGTCGAGTGACGCGGTATGTTCCTCTCGCATCAGCAAACTTACATTTTACTTGAGCATACTTACGAGAACTTATAACACCGTTTAAGTAAGAACAAGTAGAATAAGGAGACGAAAAGTAGAGCAATTTGGCGCAAGTGATGACTGGTCCATGTGACAAAAACGTCGTTATAGGGTAGGGTTGGCCATCTTTGTGTCGTCGTCGCTATTGTAGTGCAGTCGCTGTTGTCAGCATGCAGAAAGATTGGCCATGGGGTTAGGCACCCCCACGTTGTCGTCGTCACAGATAAGATGGGGTGGCTAGTAAAGTGGTGAGGGTAGGCCTGCGAGCAGACGGTGGGGTGGGGGTGATGGGCACACTGTCACCGTTAAGTCGTCGCTGTCATCACAGCGGGGTTGGCAACTTTCCCCATTTTATTGCCATCGTTATCGTTGTCATGACCATCGTTGGGGTGGTGATGTCACGGCCGTCATTGCTGCATTGGGGTGTTAGCCAACCCCACATCGTGATCATTGTCGTCAGACACCAAGTTGACTACCCCATTCTGGCATCATCGTCAGAGTGGTGGTGCAGTGGTATCACTCACCCCTAAGCCATCGTCACTGTTGTCATTTGACCCTGACGTTGCATAGGTGCTACGAGATAGCTTTTTGCTTTATGGCACCTTTGAACCACTTAGGACACTACTTGTAGAACGCAAGGGTTGTTTACATGTGTAAGTAGTGAAAAAGCTAGCAAGTTTGAATAAGTAATTTGCAGGTTTACTGATGCGGTTTGGTCTCCCCACTTCCCCCGCCATGTTTTCCTCACAATCACTTATAGCCTCTCTCTGTATCGTGTTACTAATGGCTTATTTCCGCAGCAAGAAGGGTCCTGAACGACAGCGTTTCCCTCCTGGACCCTTGCCAACTCCAATATTAGGAAACATTCATGGAATTGATACTCGCCATCCCTGGAAACGTACACAATACGGGATAAAGAGTATGGTTCGTTCTTCGATAACATCCACCCCGTCCCAGTTTGATGTATATATTCAGGTGATATCATCTATACTCGGTTGCTAACACAGGACATCATCATTCTTAACTCAAAGAAGGTCACACAAGATCTCCTCGACCGGCAGTCCCATAATTACTCCAGTCGTCCTGCAAGCTTCATTCCGATGGATGAACTGTGGGCCTATCTATCTCTTTCCATCGTGCGGCCCACTTAATGATCTCGCAAATAGCTTTGGGACGGAGTTCCCCTCTATATTTTTACCGTATGGTGGCCGATGGCGCCTTCCGCCGAAGATTTCACCAAGCATTTCATCTAAATGCCGCCCCCTCATTTCGTCCCGTCACTGCGAAAAACGCATGATTTGACCATGCGCTTGGCATCGGAGCTCTATAATCTTCCGAAACACTTACAAGTGTAAGACAACTCTGTGTGAGCATATCAGTTGGTTTAACAGCTCTTGGCAGCCTGAGCATTTCAATTGTCATGTCACTTGTGTATGACTATGACGCATCGGGCGTGGATGATCCAATCGTTGCCCATGTCGAGCGCGCGATACAAGTCGCAACAAAGGAAATGCGACCAGAGGTGACTGCTCTAATTGCAGCCCTTCCGTTCTGTGAGTTCTTTATCCATACGTTCTGAAGTGGCTTTCATTTCGACTAATTATTTCCGCCCTATGTATGGTCATCACACCACTAGTGAAGCATCTTCCCGAGTGGTTTCCAGGGGCAAGCTTCAAACGCGATGCTCTGATTTCTCGACAGTCTACTGCGATTTAGGTGGAGGCACCTTTTGAACATGTAAAGAACAATATAGTGAGTAGCTGATCGCTTCCACCAAGTCATGTGATTGTCGGGCTTACAGTAAGCGCACATACTAGGCTGCAGGCACCGCTGCTCCGTCCATGGTGTCGGATACTCTGTCGAGGATACGGGACAAAGCAGAGGAAGAAGCATTAGCAGCTTATTTCGAAAAAGCAGTGAAAGAAGCCTGTGCGAGTGCCTACGCCGGTAAGCGAACACTCCGAATACTCGGTCTAGCTGTGTTGTCATCGTGTGGGGCTAGCTGCATCAGAAACGGTACGAAGCTGACTCTGCGGAGTATCGAGGACCTTCCATTGATCACACTGCCCCCGTCAGACGTATTCCACCTTCATGATCTTCACTTTGGCTATGGTTCTATACCCTGTTGTGCAAGCAAGGGCTCAAGCTGAAATTGATTCTGTCACTGGAGAAGGATTACAGTGCTCCCTCACTGGGAAGATCGGTCCTCGCTCCCCTATGTTGAAGCCGTAATCAAGGAAACTTTGAGATGGCATCCAGTCGTGCCTTTGGGTATGTAGACTGTTGCATTTGTGAGCGTCCAGTTCTAATCGTTCACAGATATTCTGCTACTATGGACGATGACATTTACGAGGGGTATCATATCCCCAAAGGTTTGTCACCTCTTTTTTGGTCAAGGGTATTGTTGACCGTTTCTTCTTTTCCTCTGTGTCCAGGCGCAACAGTGCTGGTGAATGCCTGGTATGTCCCCAGTGTATGACTCAACATGTATATTTCTCCGACGGGCAGACTTTACCTTCAGGGCGATGTCCCAAAACCCAATCAAGTTCCCCGAACCGGAAAAATTCAGACCCAGACGCTTTCTACAAGAGAATGGCCAGTCTGTCGACGAACTCGCGTTTGCATTCGGATTCTGTCGACGCATCTGGTGAGTGACGTTCGTTTCCCCCTCAGTTAAAAAGGGATGCTGATTTCTGCCATCTGTCGTTTAGCGTCGGAAGACACATTGCGGATGCATCCCTCTGGATCACGATCGTCTCCTTGCTCGCCGTCTTCCACTTCGAAGCACCATCTTGGTGGGACCCGGGCCCGGATGGTGTCAACGTGAAATGGGTGGGAGGTGTTACCACGTGCGTTCCCCATTTCCGCATGTTTGGTGCTGGTTCTGAATACGTCCGTTGTTTTTTCTCTTCAGGCACCCTGAAGAGGTTCTGTGCGTGATTAGCCCATGACACGAGAGCCTAAACCCTGAGAGACTTGCCCATTTGATTGGGCTGGCTGGGTCATAGATAAATTGGTAACTTGCTGCCTATCCAGCCCACACTGCAACTGATGGTTTCCGTGCTGTTGACTTCGTGCTAACTGTGACGTGTGCAGGATCACGATGTCAAGGAGTCGAGTTTCGTTAGGTAACAAGATACATAGAGCCCCTGTATAACTGTCGCATATCATCGCGGTCCAAATTATATACATACTGAATCATGAAACTATAAAGAATGAACCACCCAGCACCCCAGCAACGGGCTTTCATATCAACCATTGTGATTTCATACACTAACAAAGGTTTAGGAATGCGGCGTCTACATGTTTAACGATCTTGGAGATCGCTCAGGAGACGGAGGATATTAATGACTAGAAGCAGGTGTGAGTTTGGTCGACACCGGAGATGTAGGGATGAGCTTACAGAGGTTAACAAAACTACAAGAATGGAGGGGTTAGTTGAGCTATCATGCACTGGATGAAACGAGACGTACTCGAGGTACAGGTTGATAGAGCCCAAAATAAATTCGTCGGGGGACAGACGCTTCGTGATCAAGAACGTGTCAAATACGATGTAACCGCTAAAGATCAAGCAGGCTCCGACTGCGTAGATGATGTCCATCGTCCGGCCGAATGGGACGAATATGTTGACAAGCCCAACCATCACTGCAGAAGCAATGTGAGAATCTAAGTGTGAGATTATCGGCGTCCATGACATACTCAGAGCAATGAGGGCTCCAAACAGCCAAGGTCCAAGTCCAGAAAAGTCGTACTGTAAATGTTTGTTGGATATAATAGTACAGATTAAGAGAAACACCAACCTTTGACTGAAGTGTGAAAAGTGTCAGGCCAAGGAAAACCCCTAAGGTGATCAGGCTGCGAGCAATTAATAAATTTGACAAGCGAGAGGTGAAGTAAAACGTACAGAGCTTGCAGTACGATAACGTTGTCGAAGAACGCGGTGAGTACTCCTAAAGTGAATGCTTCCATTGCAGTGAATGTGGACAGCAACACGAGGTTGAGAGGGTGGCTATGACGTTTCCAGAAGAGAAGACCTAGGTTGATGAGGGTACCAAAGAGCGGGATGTAAAGAGACCATTGGCTGAACGGGGATCAGTTGAATAGCAAGCATACAACACGAAATCACTGAACGCACTGCTGCTGAACCCACATGATCGCTGAAGGGGACTGGGATATACCACCAGCGACCAAACACGTAGAAAGCTATTCACACGGTTAAAAATTGTTGTACGGAAGAGCCTGAGGATGACTTACAATCTGACAGACTACAGGGGGTGTAAGTTGAGCAACTCGGAAAGCTCTCGCGACAAGCATACTCACACAAGATGGTGTACACTTTGCGAATGAAAGCAGCCCGGACTTCAGTGGAACTCTCAGAAACCGTCACACCATACTGTTGTCACACAGACGTGAGTAGCATAAGGGTAACGTTTCTGGACACTTCCATACCTTGAAGTCATCTGGAACATCGCCCTGTTCGGGCTGATCGTAGAACCCACCGCCCGGTGACCTGGCGCTACCAAGCAACGGCTCGGCAGAGTCGGATCCAGGGTCAGACAAGGGCTTTCTAGACGATCCAGTAGCCTGGTAGGCTGGAGGCGGGGCTGGATATTGGTTTGAGCTCATTCGTGCAAAGTGATAAGCGACAGCAGAAAACAACCGGGAGGGGGAGGACTTATAAGCAGGAACTGGCTGAATCAGCGTGAGTGGCTGTGCACCCTCCAATGAGCTCAAATTTGGGTTCCTCACTGCCCTGACCATGACCACCACCGCTAGGTTCGTCTGGCAGCACTGCTGTCTTGAACGTGCTAATGTCATACATTACAAAAGTGCTGACAGACGTCCAATTCACCACATGAAGAGTCACACCACGTCCCCAGTCCAATAAAATACTTCCGACCGAGTCTTCACGCCTGGCTTCTATGCCTCGGGATCGCCCATGGCTGCTGTCTGCCTTGCTTGGTTTTTCCACCTCGGCTGTGTAGGCACTGTATTCGAGGCAGGCCCGGCGGAGTCCGAGCCACTGCCAGAGTCTTCCTGGCTGTAGTCTGGCTCTTGGATGAACCGCTTGTCCACGGCCCTCTCCTTCACCCTCGTCATTGCCCCGGCCTGCTGTGGTCTGTCCGGCAGCCGTTTGACGACGTAGAGCCCCGGTTCCTTTGTGCCGTCTCCGTGTGTGTACTCGTGGTCGCGATTGGCTGTCCGTTGATTGCGATCCAGGTGGTGAAATATGTGGGGATCATTGTTGAGATCGTTCTCGCCTGGACGGGCCGTGAGGTCTCGGCGAGGTAAGGCGTGGGTCGCGTGCATCACTGCGAACGCAGCAAAGAGGGCAAGGGAACGCATGGCGATGATAGAGACAGAAAGGTGGGTCTGGATCAAATAATAAAACTCGAGACGAACGATATGTGCAGTAGGGACACATCCCACCGGCTTATATGTCCGGCGGCTGACGACCGGAGTTCCAAGGGCTGACGGCTACAATTCTATGTGACCCAGTGCATCCATCGTACGATCATTGGACACTAGGTGCGATACCGTACGTCCAACGACATGGTCTTGTTACCGGTAGTTGGGTCACTGGCAGGACACCAATGACCCAAGCTTGTGGCGTCCGCTGCCACCGTGCCATGACCTGTCTATTTCCTTCACCATGTTGCCATTGGCAATCCCTTTCATCGACCAACGGACTACCGGAACGTTCACAGTAGCGCTGACATTCCCTGACCTCATCGCGTCATTCACATATGCAGCCTAACGCACACGTGCTTGCATATTATGACTTGAACACCTGCGTTCGATATCGCACCCAGAAAGAGAGATCTTGATCAGCTGGGTCCATTGTCGGACTGCAACTTGCGATCAACGTCTTGGCAAGAAAATCCATCCATTCTTTGGGCAGGCTCTCCCCACCAACGATCGCGCGTACGCGGTAAATAACATAACCGGGTCACAACCAGTCTTGTGGGTCTCACATACACGTTATCGTGGCACCGAGCCGCCCCCGTTCCTGCGAGATCGAATGCGGGGGCGAGTATCGCCGGTGCAGACGAGTTGTTTTTCAAATATCAAAACGTTTTTCGAACCCTGCCATTTTCAGCGACGAGTGCAACCAACACTGCACACCGCTGTCACAGAACGCGGAAACGCGTGGCGTTCATAAATTGCTATCCGGTCAACAAGGACGCCAGTCAGCGTCCCGAGTGAGTCGTTTAAGGAGGCAAACATTGCACTGAGGGTATCGTACATTGTCCGTCGTCGGTCGTTACAGATTCTTTCGAGTCGTAATGTCACCCACACGTATCGTATGCACTTGTATCATGTCGTGTACCGTGTTTCCTATCCTTGTTATGCAGACAGCAATGCCTTGGAAGGTAATCCTAGTTCGCGACAGATGGTCTCCATACGCTTCCGCTCCCTGTCCGATGCATTATCGCCAAATGCTGCGTCCATTTCTTCCAACGTCTTGGTTAACCCAATCCAAGTAGAGTTACAAGTCAACGACACGACACAAAAGTGTTTGACAGCACTCACCCTCCCCTTTGTTTCTGGATAGAATAGCACTACAATGCGGGGAGAAGGGAAGAGAAAATGAACAGTCGTGAGGCGCTTGTTCGCATTCGCATACAACTCCGACTCACATGTCGTCAAGAAAGCCAAAATGGCAAATGCCGCAAAGAAAAAGTAGGTTCCTCCATTCGGAATTTGGGACAACATTTTGGGAGAGACTAAGCCAATGACACTGTCCCGACATCAATCAGTTAGTACATTTGTCGTGCTACGAAGCAACGCACAAGTTGGACATCCATGTGGCGGAGGTAGTGATTGAGATACCAGTCGACCTCAGGTGTAAAGGGAAGATTTCACTCGGAATGACTGGAGAACAAAGAGTCAACATCAGTCCGAATGACCGCAAGAGTGTCACAGTAAACCGTCGCATACCCCAACCGATCGGGGCCCACGAATACGAGAAGTTCACGTCATAGAGGAATACAAACGCTGGGTCACAAGCGAATTCGTTTCAGTTTCCACCTACTTCAAGTTAACAGACAAGTAAGAGGGACGTGCCTATAGCGACATGTCCTGCAGTGGCATGTTCTGGCCAGTCGTTGCCAAATGCAGCGACCAACGAACCGACAATCACAAGTGACATACAACATCCAGCAGCGCCGCACATCAGCAGAGGCCGTCGACCAACACTGTCCAACAGGATAACAGCCGGCAGGGTGGACAATGTCTGAGACAGGGTCGGCAAACAAGGTGTCAACTAGGTTGGAGTGACAACTTACGTTTACTATCCCGTATACCCCGGTAGCTAACAAAGAGGTTGTATTTGGGTCCAGGCCCAGCTGACCAAAGACTATAGAGATGAAAGAGTTCAAAGTTGGGCCATGAACAAGGCTCACGGCTTACTCGTTGGAGCGTAATAGATGATAGCCTTGTACCTCCGTTAGATAAAATATGGTTCAACGCAAACCAAACCACGTACATTACAACCCTAGATTGACGGTCTCATTCGTTCAGTAAAAAAACGAAATGTCATTCGCAAAGACAAAACCCACGATAAACTGCTGATAAAACATCGTCAAGCAGCCCACCGCTAATCGCTTGAATTTCGGCCACGTCGCCACCAGCGTAACGTAGTTATTAATGAAACGTCTCAACGGGCCCGCATTTGGATACGCTAGTTTGCTCGCCTCTCGAGAGAATTGGATCTCAGCCTTGATTTCCAGGAACTCGTAGCGCACGGTGACATGATCCGACGGTCGTCGTCGCAACAGAGATAGCGTCGAGAGTGCTTCTTCTTCACGCCCTTGTTCCATTAGCCAACGTGGTGAGTAGGGCATAAATGCCATCCCAATACCCAAGCACTTTTGAGAATGACGTCAACTACGACGAGAGCTCTCCAAGAAACACGACACTAACCAGAGCAGGGAGCATCTGGAAACCAATGGGAATTCTCCATGATGCTTGCGATTGACCAGTGCAGCCACCTGCTGGAACGTCTGTATACGGATCAAACGTGGGCTTTCCGTTCAAAAGGGGTCCCGTATATGGGACGCCTGGTGCACAGCGAATTCCGCCGATGTGCGATGTCCCAAACGCGAGCCAATCTAAAGGGATTATACATGAGACTGCCGACCAGGTTCTCAGGCTTGATAGAAACCCACAGCTTACAAGGATCTGGTCGTGGAGAGCTCAATTTGTGTGCACGCATATGAGGAGTGGTCCTTCGGACTTACACCAATCGTGATAGAGAGTTGTTGCAGGGCAACCAACGATCCTCGAACGTTTGCACTGGAAATTTCGGCCAGATACATTGGGACGACGTGCGTCAGTGCACCCACTGCCAGACCTGCGACTGCACGACCACCAAAGAGGTAGTCTGGAATAGAAAGTACAGTGAGTGATCCGAATAGAGAGAGGGCGAAATGACCGCACTTCGAGAAGTTGCACCCGTTTGAAGCGCACTCCCAAGAAGAAATATCACCACGTTGCACATAATATTCCGTTTTCGTCCAATCTGCCCACCGACGACTCCCAGTTGAGTTCGATCGCACTTTGGCCAGGAAACAGAAGAAAAAATGGGGGGCAGACCTTGTCGCAAATGGGACCATTGACGAGCGACCCAAACCAGGCAGCTAAGAAACAACATCGTGATACACTACTCCATTCATGCACACACATCCTAGAACGACGAACTTAGCAACAAGGTTGAGACGAACCATCCCTTGGAATAAAAATCAGCCAACGCACAATGATATTAGATGACCTGGCTCACCTTGAGACCTGCATTCACGTATATGTCTGGAAATGCAGCACCAAACGACTCGATGGCGAGCACGTTGCTGACGACGCCCTGCAAGAAAGGCAAGCGATCAGCCACACACCCGGCACAGATGCGTGCCTCATCGGATTGACCTGGTCATAACCAAAGAGCTAAGAAGCGGGACAATCAATCTCTCTTGGTACGCGCAGCATAAAGGTAAACCACCCACAAAGCCGCCCAACGTCGCAAAGCACGTTATACCCAACCTACACGGCAGTATGCGCGTGAGAATACATACTGAGAGAGATCGGATGGCCCCATGCAATCGCTGCTTACACAAGGGTGTTCTCAAAGAGCCCACGGAAGCCCACGCGACCCTCTGCCTCAGCAAGATTGAGCTCAGGGACCGGCGAGCCCAGTATATCTTCACCGTCTTCCTGGATGTGCGTCTTTGAGCCTACGCGCTTCAAATCTCTGAAACTCGTCATGTTCGTTTCCGAGCCGCCGCCGCCGTCGCAATCCGGGTTGCTGTTTGCGTCCAGGAGTGGGCTGAAAGAGGACGAGCTGGCGATAGCACGGTGGGAGTACGTGTATCTGGTGGCCGATGATGGTGCATTTATACTGGACTGGGTACTATCACCTGGCATGGGCACCTGAACCAGATTGGTATACGGCGGTGGGGCGGTTCGGTTGATGACCAGTTCTCATCCTCTTGGCGGCGCGTTCATCGGACGTCTGGCAGTCGAATGCTCTGCTTGGCACTCCCATTATTCCTCCCTGCCGCATTCAAATCCCCAAAACCATGTAGGACATGCAACCGGTAACGTCGGTGCACACAGCCGTCCTGATTCTGGGTGTCGATAAGGCCCGGAGAATATTTGGGTTGATGATCCGTCAAGCAAGTAGTACAACAGCAGGTAACCCAGAGCAGCAATCAAAAGCTCTGCCATCCAAGCGAGAATGCTCTCCATCTCAAGACCCAGACGGAAGGAGCTTAGGAAGGTGGCCATAACATCTCAATGGAGATTGCCCAGTCAGCTGACTTACAATCCTGGCAACGGAAGAAAGTCGGTACGTGAACCTGCTATTCCGAGGCAAAAAATGGAAACCGTCTCTGTCAGCAGCCCCCCGACATGATGTGACCAACCCCCCGATCCCATAAACGATGCCACGAGACCAACACTACGTTCATGTTCCCCTCCTAATAGCAAGACCGCGCAAGTCAACAACAACAATCAATGCTCTACGTGTCGAGAAGAAGGAGAGCATCATACGGGATCCCGTCGACGTAGTAGTTCTCCCTGAGTCGGGAAGCCATCGGATCGATAATGTTCCTCAACGCAGAGAGGATCGCGCTGGCAGTCATTTGTAGGCTCCATACGCCAACCACTTTCACTCGGCGGTTCATGTTGGCCTGCGAGACGTGGTACGCAAGGGCATCGTAAACCTAGAGGATGATCAATATGTTTGCCGATGACTATCGTTCCAACAAAACCGAAAAACCTTTTGCGAGATCTCGTCCATCAATCCGGCTGGCAATGTTCCACGATGAGTTACAGTGACCACTTAAAAGTTAAATACAGCCTACTTTCCCACATCTATGGAAAGGACGTCAGCGATGATGGGTTGACCTCGGCATGCAAATGACTTACAGTCCAAGCGCCATCAAAATCATTCACGTCCTTGACTACTCTGCAATGAATGGGTACAAGGGTATGATGTGCGCTGCAGGACGGACAGATCAGCATATCACAAGAAAATTAATTCTGTTCGCCCACTTCATGAATGCTACAATAGGTCTGATCAAGGCACTGTTGACATAGGACAGGTTTTGAGTAAAGAGAGGTACGACAGCCTTCACATCCCTAAAACGCAAGTCTATGTCAATGACTACCCTGGGTTTGTCAGGTTCGTCATCGGCCACGTCATTGGAAGGCGCAACTAATGGCGGTTTGGCGAGTTCCCTCTGACCGGGAATACGATCTAGATGGAGTGATGCTGACGCTGCTGTTGATAATGCATCTGCCAACTCCCCGAGGAGAGCATTCAATGGATATTCGTCATCGGGATCGCGAGGGAATTTGATATCGAGAACTGCATCGACCTTTCCAGATGTAATCCAAGAAAGCGGTCCACTGTGGTCAGTGGTCGAGTTTTGCATGTGATCGATGTTCACTCCATCGATGCGAATCCTGGTCTGTGGAAAGTCGTCAGGACGAATGTCAATATGAGGATTTCACACGCTCACCATTCTCGACCACTTCCCGTCCTGAATGTCCTGTTCTGTGGTTCGCCCGATACTCTGAGGCTTATGCAAACTAAACAAGCAGTTATCAAATTGCCCTACGACGTTCTCTGCGTGTAAGAAATCATAGAACAACCACTGCTTGCGCAGGGTCCGTATATCGGCCCGGAAGATAGAAGCGGTATAGGGCCGAAAGTCACCTGGCTGATATACCGTAACAAGGACATCCTCGAGTTGGAGCGAATGCAATTCGAAATTTCCAGGACGAGCAACACTTCGGAATGCAGCAGGATCCAAGGAATTATCGGGATCCCAGAAAACAGACCGTCTATCTGAGATATAATTATTATTGAACCCGGCCGAATACTCTCAGACACTCACCTAAAACCCCACGAACACCCTTGACGACAGCATCCTCTACGAGTCCCTTGCCATCCAGCCAGCGTTTTAGAGAGAGAGTGACGTCGATGGAGTCGATGTTTAGATCGAACATGGAATAACTGACGTCATCATCTGCATGACTTTTCGCAACCTCCTCGTCTTCTTCCACGGTATAGTTATACGCTGGGTGGTTGCTCACGTCGTACGCCACAGCTGCCTTGTGTCCAAAGGAGTTGCTCTTCTTCTGGACAGAAGGCGCAGTCTGTGGCCGGCGAGACACGTAGACATTCTTGAATGAGATTCGAGAGTCTTTCCACTTGGGGACGATGGCAGACTCGAAAATGACCGTGACGCCAGTTTCACTGGTTAGATAACTGCTGATAGCCTTGGCAAGGTATTCTAAAAGGAAATAAGCTGGCAGCTGAGACATCTGATGGGGAAGTGCTAACCTTGTAGTCTCAAGCTGTTGGCAGTGGCGAAGACGACGGAAAAAAACGTGGTTCTTTGGGGGTGATATGAGCCTTGCAAAAAGTACAAAAACCGCTGCTCTTACGTTCCGACCAGAATCCAGAGTGTTTGGCTCATTAGGAACCAGGTGATGAATGCAGAAATATCGTCTGCGTTGAATTTACGAAAGGACCTGATCGTAAACCACTTGAAGCGTATACGGAGGCGCTGCCAAAAGCCATTTGCAACCTTGAGGAAGTCGTCTCTGGTGGGCCGATGAAGATGGGAGAGGGAGAGAGCCAAGCGGCGGTATAAACGGGGGTAGTTGTCCAGGTTCAGTGGGGGTAAATGCGTGTGTGGTTCTGTGGGTTTTTGGTCAATGGCGGGAGGATCGTCTGAAGTCGGGTTGGCACGGGGAGAGGTGAGTTTTGGCTTGACATTGGAATGGTTGAGCCGAACAATCAAGGTGGTCTTGCGCAAAGAGATGCTCGTGCCGCGCACACTGCTATTTACATCATCCTGTCGTACGAGAATGGTTGGCGGGGGTTGAGAGAAACAGGGTAGGCGGGTGTAAAAAGAACGGATTGCGCTGTAGCGGTCGACGGTCGGATGCAAGAGCGCGCGGGTGGTACGTCGACCGAGTGCGCTCTTGAGCATCGTGTCCGCGCTGGAACAACATGCTCGGCCAGAAAGTAAAACATTCACATTTGGTAAGACGTTCACACGTATGTTTTGGCGTTGCCGACTTGAACTTGGCCCGACGCATTCTTGTCTGCGCCGAGTGCAATTTCACACGTATCAGGTGGTGCTATGCCATAGGTTCTGGATGTTCCAGAATTCACCACATGCACGGCATTCAGGGGGACGTTTCACACTACTTGCGACCAAAACCCGGTGTTTCGATTCATTGTGGAAGTCAGTACGCATTCCAAATGCAAATACAGCGCATGCTTATTGCCTGCTACGGCTCTTGGCGTTCGAGGTCCAACACAGAAAATAAAGGGACACAAATTCCTCGCTGGCAATATTGACGAACCCACCAGTGCCTGGACAACCGACGAGGGGTACCATCACGTTTTATATTCTGGAGAGGCACGTCTCGGGATGTTAGAGAACGCTCCAAGGTCCCCGAATTGCGATGCAACGTTTTGCAACATCGTAAGGCGCATCCGTCACCATCTCTCCGAAACAGAATCCAGTCAAGGATGGTCGTTGTGACTCATTATTGGAATGCGCCAATCTACGTGTCTTAGTAGAGGAAATGGATACATTGTTTCCGTGCGTATATTCGATGTGGTGCATAGAAAGCAAGCACAGGGGTCAAAGTCTGTTCTCGTAAGGGTGAGAGTCGATAGAAAGTCACGTGTCAATTAAAGAAACGTCCTGGTGATATCTAGAAACACCGTCATTGGAACTAAGACTATCAATCCGACGTAGACCCACGACTACCAACACCACTGGTCCCCGTGCCGGCTGCGGCAGCCAGGGTTCCCTTGCTATAGATGTCTTGGATGTTTTCGAGTTCTGTCCTGAGCGACTTGTGTTCCATGCTCAACTTGACCAAATCATCCGGATCCATCATGTCCAATTCTGCCTCCGAATCCCCATTCAACATTGCCTCAATCTTGCGCTTCTGTGCGACAATTTTGCTAAACGTCCCCAGGTAAGTCGTGTACTGCGACTGATACAGCGCACGAAGGGCTGCATGGTCCGTCGGAGGTGGGTACACTGACCGCGGCGTACGCTGATGACGTGGTGCCCTATCAGTTGGGAGTTGATCCGACGAGACGGATCGATCTGAGATGGGGGGTGGAGATGGGTTCCGTTTGCGAGGCTGGGGGATCTCCCCTTCGTCCTCGGAGGAGGAGGTGTAGATGGGGGATCGTCGTCGTGATTTCGTACTCCCGCTTACTCTCGAGTGTCGCTCAGATTTGTGTGTCGACCCACCTGCTGCCGATGCTATTGTCCGTCGCTCCTGGCTCAGGCTAGACGATTGTGATGGTGATGATTCTTTCTTTATTTTGAGGCGAGGGTCCCGTGTATTCAAAGGACTAGCGACAGGAGCGCCATCTTCGAGTTTTCGGCGTTTTGGCGGAGGTGCTTTGGAAGACGGATCATCCGGTGTTATTGACGTATCTTGCGTCATGGGCTTCCGTTTGAAGGCAGGGGCGGCTTCACCAGCCGCTCTCTCTTTCACGATCCGTTCCTCGTCCTTCTGACGTCTTTCTTGCTCCACCTCTTCTCGGACCCGTTCTTTGTCCCGCTGACGCTTCTCCCGTTCCTTCTGCCTCGCCTTTTCGCGTTTCTCCGCTTCGACCCGCACTCGATCTCTTTCCCGATTTTCTCTTTGTTTCTCCTTTTCTCGCTCTCGTTTCTCACGTTCGCGTTCTCTCTGACGTTCATACTCCCTGTCTCTCTCTCTATCAGACTCGTCGTCTTTTTTCACGGGTTTAGGTGGCGTGGTTTGCAATGGCTTTCGGGCATGAGATCCACCTGCTGAAGGAGCTGTAGGGGAAGGTTTTGGAGGTAGAGAGGCAGATAAAGATGGTTTCGGAGCCCCGCGCGCATCTAAAGGCGTGCCTGATTTTTCCGTCGTATCGGTGGACGGCTGCGGTGATTTCTTTGCGTGGTATCCCGACCCAGGTAGCCGTCGCGACGGGACCGTTTTTACGCTAGTACTACTGTCCGAGGGAATCATCGAGCGTTCAACTGCCTCTGCGCGTTTGACGGCGTTGACGCGCGAGACGGTGGCTTTGGTGCTCTCGTCCTTCATGTGTATCTCCGCTTTCGTGCGAGGGGTGTCCTGCTTGGATTTCAGCTTGGCATCCTTGGTGGTGATGGCGGCACGCTTCATGTCCACTTGGGCATTGGTAGAGGATCTGCTGCTACTGGTGGCAGTCATGGGAGGTGGTGTTGAGATAGCGGAAGATACGGTAGATGCTGAGGGGCGATAGCGGACATTGTCCCAAGCTGGATCGGATTCGGGTATCTTGAGGGCTGTAAATGCCATGCGCGCCTGACGTGACATGGCGATCCGTTCTGCTTCTGTGAGTTTTGGCCATTCAAAAGGGCGGACTTCCGTCCATGTTTGAGGTTTGAGTAGCCAGAGATGGGGTGACTTGTCGCCTTTTTTTGCTGGGGCACGTTCGGCAACCTTGGGATGGGTGGACATGAGTATGGGGTGTCATGGGGGCTGCTGTGGGTACTCACGTCGTCGAGAAGGGCGAGCAAGTCCTTGCGTGCTGCATCGCTAATGGTTGCACCACCGACCATTCTGACTGCATCGTCGGACAGACGGGGGGATATGGCCAGATAATGAACGAGGCGACGTCGGACGTCTGGGTTCGCCTTGGTCGCAGGTGCGTTCTGGGGTGGTGATGATGCCTTGCGCGATGCTGCAGAGGATACGAGTGTGCGTAGTTGTTCGGAGGCAGGTGCTTTCTTGACGACGGTGCCCGAACCGGGTGTCTTGCGTTTGCCGTGTTTCGTGGCAGGAGGGACGGGGGGTTGATCAAGGAGGATCGCCTGGCGTTCCATGTGCTGCTGTTTTGCGACCATGGTCTGCTGGCGGACCTTGTCTGTGACTCTGTTTCCGAGCTGGCGTTCGACCATGAACTTGCCGATCACGTTGGCGTAGAGCTTGAGTGGTGCCATGGGTTTGGCGGAGGAGGCTGCTCGGAGGTAAAGCTCGTGGGCAGATTCCTCCTTGTGAGGCCGCATTGGAAAGAAGGCATCGCCAATGCAGATGCCCTGGAGGAGGGTGAGCGAGGGAGAGAGCGAAAGAGAGGCACTCACTGGGGTGGTGCCAAAGTCAAATGACAAGGGTGGATTGTTGGGAAAGGCTTCGAGGGCGTCGAGTGTCTCTGCTGACATGCGGACAATCATGGCATGCTTTGGCTTGGACTGGACAGCGCTGGAGCTGACCTGCAGAGAGAGCGTTGCACCATCCGAGAGTGGCATGATGGCAGGAAAGAGAGAGAGCACGACTGCACAGCCTCTGAATAAACGCGGGTAATAAATGGCATTCAAAATCGACTACAAAACTGTCTACGGATGCGACCGAGCGCGTGTTCCAAAAATTGCTGAAAGCCGAAGCTAACAGACGGGTTCGGATGTGTAATTTGCAATCAGCAAAAGACTGTGCCTCGGTAAAGACCTCACTGGCGACAGTACATGCCCGAGCACAAGAGATGGGGATACATTTCGAGTCTTTCCACGCTTATATACCCGCGATATCGGAGCACGGACCACCCCTGTCCCCAACCGGCAGTGGGAGATTTCCATCCCCGATCCGGTCGTTGCGTGGGGAACCGCGTCCGCGAGTGCGCATCCACCCCGCTGCTCGACTGCCCATATTTCAAAATTAGAAATTCCATGAAAAATATATTCCCTTTATTTTATTGGGGTGGCTTTTCCCTCATATTCCATCTACTCCTTCTCTCCCCTGACCACCCCCTCCGACGAGTCCCCCGCCCGAGTCCCCCGACCACATGTTCCAACAGTCCTCCCCTCTCGTGGACGTCGAGAACAGGCTCTGTCCTGGTTGCAGACAATCAGCCGTAAACGAGAGCGGCGGCCTGGTCGTCGCGTTCGGGTCAGTCTTGCCTCCCCCAGACGTGTTCCTGCTTGACAACGCACCATACAGCCAATCCTTCTTTCACGTCGACTGCTTCAAATGCGCCAAGTGCAGCAACAAGGTCACCGCAGACACCAACCTTCTCCTTTTATCAGATGGCTCCCCCATCTGTGCAGAGTGCAGCTACAACTGCAATATATGCCATCAACCCATCCTCGATGAAGCGATCATGACCGGAGACGACTCGTATCACGCCCACTGCTTCAAATGCAAGGTGTGTCACAATCGAATAGACGAACTCGTCTTTGCAAAGACAAGTCATGGCATATACTGCATGAACTGTCATAACGAACGCATGGCAAAGATTCGACGCCATGCTCAGCGCAAACGAGAAAAGGAGAAGGCTGCCTCTGCCTCCAACTTCACTTCGCGGGACCACAAGGAATGCCTCGCAGACACCACCGTCAGTCCTCCAGATCCCACTCACAATCTCACCCCCCCCTCTTCTCTGCGCTCCAAATCACCCGTCTCCGTTCTTCGTGAGGCACCCCCCTCGACAATGACTCGGACCCTGAGATCACCTTCTCCCGTGGATCGCGCCCCTACCCCTGTTAATGATACCCACGCATGCGCATCTACCCCCACCCCACCAGAAGGACAGTCAGACCTACAATCACACTCGTCCGAACAATCCTCTTTCATCATCACAGTGGCACCTCCCGAAACCCATCATGCATCCACCACTGCCGTTGCTAACTCGCCTGTACCAACACCGACAGGCACGCGCGATCGAGTTGTCTCTTCCCCGTCCGCAACACTGTTGCAATCCCCTCCGTCCAGCCTCCTTGGCAGTAGTTCTCACCTCAGTCCCACCTCTGCCACAGCTGACGTAAGTTTGGTTCAACGTCGCAAAAGCTTTGATGATGGCCTACAGTCTCCAATCATCCTTTTGGACGAGGATGACGCGAATCAGCCCAAAAAGGACGTCGCAAACAGACCATCCACAGCAGGCGGTCTCAGTGTTTCGGGTCAGGCATCTCGAGCTGAAAGACGACGTTCGATCAACCCTAGCCTCGTTTTCCAGTTCAAGGATGCCGTTCCCAATTCTGCACCCCCCGACATGGTCCGCTCACAAACACACCCTGCTCGCTCCGATTCACCACTCGCACCAGCCCCCTTCAAAACATACTTCGATGATTCCGTCTTTCGACGGGGCTCAGGTGCCAGCTTGTCGCGTGACAGTGCCTCTGGTTCCACCATCTATCACTCGCCGTCTTCCTCGCCAGCAATACCAGACAATGGACGTGTAACGCCAGAACCGACACGTCCACGCTCGGCATCGCACGATCCGGCATTCCGTCCTACCACACCGTCGCGTTCGGCGCCTCGTCCAATGATTGGCCTGGATCGCCCACCACAACGTTCCGACAGTCTACATCGTAGCCATAATACCAATGGCATCAATGGCCATAGCATCAACGGTCATCTGGGATCCGCAAGACCTCTTCGCTCAGATGGTTCAAAGTCGGGAAGGTTGTCCCCGCTAGGTCGGAATGACGATCAAATGAGAATCATGACACCAGCTTCGCCTTCGCATCGTGCGGACGTCCCCCACGGAGTAGAAAGTGGTACGGATACCGAGGCTGAGAGCGCAGGAGAGAGGAAGTCGGATGACGACGCAGATGCTCCAGTCGAATCGCCCCGCCGACCTCGGAAGTTACGCCCAGAGGCTCTCAAACTCAACTTGGATGCAGACGTTTCCACCATTTCCCAATTGGATGGCTCTGACGAATCATCGCCAGTCGAACGCACCTCGATTGCGACATTCATCGCTCCAGCCCTACCACCAATCCGATTTTCCATGTCCGGTTCTGATTTCTCTGATTTCCTTAGATCAGTCGGCGGCATACCGTCGCTCAAGACCTTGAACGAGATCGCACAGCAAGAGGAAGCACCGCCTAAATCCCCAACGTCTATAAATATCCTCTTATCTGAAGATGACGTCGGGAAGCCGCAGACCGATGTCCCCCAAGTCTCCCCTGGCAACTCGGTCGCGAGTTCTGGTCCTGTGGCGCCACCCTTGTCAGCGAATGATACGGAAGCTGCCGATATAGCACCAAATGTGACAAACCAGTCTTGGGTTCGCCGCAGTTCTGAATCCCAAGCACCTTTGAGCGACGGCACACCCAAGCGGGAACGGTTGGATTCAATTGTCTCTCTGAACATCGCCCCCTCAACGACTCAACCCTCGACGCCTCGCATCGCCGTTACCACCTCCCCTGAGTTGGTGCCGGCACCCGTTTCAGACGAAACATACGACCTCGTGATTCGTCGTTTACAGGAAGCACTATTTGATGCTGACGCGCGAGGCTCGCAGCAACTCAGATTCGAAAAGGTGTTTGTCGAAACGATCTTGACATCACTAGAGCAGAGACATAGGGAGTATGCAGAGCTCAAGGACAAGTACGTCGGCACCAAGGTAACATTATATCTTCCGGTTTTGGTGCCATATTTGATGGTTTGACGTTTGTGCGGCAGCGAGTGAGCCAGCGGTATATGGACGGCCTCACTGTGGCACAAAAGGAATACGACCGCGAGCTCGTAGCACGCCGTAACGTAGAGTCAGAGGTTATTCGCCTACGGGTCCTGCTCTCTGGTCAAGCTGCCAAGCTTACAGCTCTGACGGGTGAGACCAACCGACGAGAGGCACGGCGACAACTTTCGGAGGAGCTTACTGAGAAGCTTGGTCGGCTCGAAATGGATTTATCTAAGCTTAAAGCTGAACGAGATGTTACGTTAGCAGAGGTCGAAGAGCTGTGCTCCTCCAAGAGGTACGCTTCACATCGTATCCACGACTGCACAGCTCGCTCACCGGTATACAGCGCTCCCGGTATGTCTTCGGGCGACGTTTCTGCCGCACAGCTTAGTCGTTCGCTAACGATGCGGCTGGACAACATCAAAAAACAATATCAACACGAACTCATACCGCTCACCCAGCAACGTGAGACCCTCGTCAGAGAGATCGCTGAACTCAAGTCAGCACGCGAGCAATTCCTGGAAGAGACGACCGTGCTCAACGCTAGAAACGAGGAACTCGCTCAGCTCAGCGCTCAATATACTCAACAGATGGAGGCCATCCAATCTGATATGCCACTAGCAGCAGATATCCCACCCGCGAAATCAGAGCCTATATCGCGCGAAAAAAAGAACACACCATCTGATCGAGGTCGACCTACTCCGGAGCATTTAACTCCGGTACGGCCGTCGTTCAGCACAGGAGGGAATCTTAGCAAGTCGACGCTCATCGATGACCGCGACATCAAGGTGAACCGAGTACCGAAGCCCGAGTACACAGATGCGACGTCTACTCAGAAACACGGCATATTCAAGTGGTCAGGCCATCGAAAGGATCAGACGCTCGCCGCGCTTGACCCCAAAGGCAAGGGTGGCCTCGAACACAACTTCCAACCAGCGAGCGCTCTTCGGTTTACGCGCTGTGACCACTGCGGAGAGAAGTTGTGGGGTGGATCACACTTTCGTTGCACGAGTAAGTCATGGTAGTCTATACGTCCTTGTTGGTCCCGCTCAGTCACTATTTAGCGTGCCATGTCCACGTTCACTCGCGCTGCGTAAATCGAGTTCATCTGGCGTGCTCTCAACATCCTTCACGTATACGGGAGGACCTGAATGGGATCATGCAGCAACGTATGTGTGGCGAAATGCGTGAATGGTGGCCCGTTCCTCATGTTTTTGGTAGCTACCTCGATGTTTGGTCGTGACCTCGTTGATCAAGTCAAGTGCGACTTGCGATGGGGTGATCGCAAGGTTCCTGTCATCGTAGAAAAGTGCATAGATGCAGTGGAGACGTTGGGTTGGTACCTCTTTTGGTTAAACCACCCTTTGCTGACGTGTCCCCCAGCGCTCGACTTTGAAGGGATCTACCGCAAGACAGGAGGCTCGGGGCAAACCAAGATAATCTCACAGCTCTTTGATCGAGGAGACTATACCGCCTTTGATCTGACGGATACCAACCGGTTCAACGATATTTGTTCGGTCACGTCTGTGCTCAAGACCTACTTGCGTTCGCTTCCAGTCCCGTTGCTGACGTATGACCTTCATGAAGAA
>JBBPKD010000027.1:0-58730 GCA_038089075.1 Singerocomus inundabilis
CCGGTGAACCCCGTTAATACTATCAGGGCTTCTTTCTTCTGCTCTTTGCTTCCATACCCTGATGAGTCACCTTTGCCTCATTGCCTTGATCATTTGATATTTACCTAACTCAGTCAATGATACTTCCATCATCTCCTTCATACCCTGTCTGTGACAGCGCCCCATTGTATCCTTCACATATATATCTAGTAATCCCTCTGCCCATACCTCTCACACCGGCCCTATAGCTTGGCCCGTGCACTGCAGCCATATGTATATATACCCGAGCCCTTACTTAGTGTTACCCTAACTTTGTCCTACCTCTACAGTGGCCTCCTTGCCACCGACTCTGTTCCCTTGTGTACTCCTGCACATTGTACCTTGTACTGCACCTCAGCAATGTAGTCGTTTGCTTCCCTCTCCGTCCTCCTCGTCCCCCTCATCCTTCGACCCTCAGCAAACTCCCATCAAGCCCTTTGTTGATACCAAGACTACTTCGTGTTCACTCGAGCCCTAGCTAAGCAGGGCTGTCCTCTCGTTCATCTTGTGACCTCCTATAGGTCTCTCTTCGTCCTCCATGTTCTCCTAGATACCCTAGGGTTACCCTTCGTCCTCCGCGCCCCTCTAGGAGACCCATAAGGTCTGCACTATGCCCACCAGGACATAGTGTAACAGCTTCTGCAAATTCAAGATGTGAGGCATAGTTGCAAGTGATTGCAAAGGGAGTCTTGCCTGTCACAAATGAGAAAGAGTTGTTGTGGTGGAATTGAGCCAACTTGACCCAATTGATTCAAGACTCTTGCTTCTTGAGCATGAAGTTTCGCAAATAAGTGAGCAACTCCTGGTTGACATGTTCTGTTTGCCCATCAGTCTAAAAATGGTAAGTGGTAGAGATCTTTTGAGAGATCCCTAAAGATTTGCAGAGAAATGAGGTAAAGTTCAAGATAAACTGTGTTCCTCTGTTGGAAATGATGAAGGAAGGGAGTTCATGGATGGCCCAAACATTATCTCTAAATAATTTAGCAAGATCAAAAGAGGAGATCATCTTTGCACATGATGTGAAGACTACTTCCTTGGAGAAACGATTGACAATAACACAAATAGAGTCTTTCCTGTTGATCAGAGGAAAGCCCAAGACAAAATTGATAGATATATCCTTCCATGGTTGACTTGCAACAGAAAGGGGAAGAGGAGTGACGCCAGATGCATTTTGCTTACCCTTCATGAGGGTGCATACTTGGCAGCTTGATAAATAGGTCTTCAGATCCTTAGTGACACCAGGCCAAGAGAAGAATCTGGAAAGAAGATTTAAAGTTCTGATACGACCAGAATGTCCTGCAATGGGAGTATCATGGCAGAGGGTGAGACATTCAGTTCTAAGTGCCTCAGGCACATAGATCTTTCCATTCTCATTGATAAATACTTGATGATCTGAATTATATTCAAATGATTCTGAGATAACATCATCACTTGCTAGTGATTCTTCCTGAAGTTTCACATAGAAAGGCAATGTGAGAAAGAGATGGCGAACCAGCACAAAAGCAGAGGGAGGCAGCATTGTGATATTTGTATTGATTTTTTCGGCTGCATCTCCATAGTCAGGTCTTCTTGATAAAGCATCAGCTCTACCATTTTGAGATCCTGGTTTATAAAATATCTGGAAATTATATTTCAGAAGGACTGTGTGCCAGTGCGCTTAATGAGGAGATAAATCTTGAGGTTTCTTCCAGAATTCAAGATTCTTGTGATCTGTCCAAATTTCAAATGTTGGCAGACCTAGGAGATAGTGCCACCATTCCTGTAGGGCACAGATGATAGCAAGCAACTCCTTATTGTAGATTGGGTAGTTGCATTCTTCCTTTGTGAAGGAATGAGAGTAGAATGCACAAGGTCTTCAGAGACCATCATCACATTGTTGACTAAGGACTGCACCTGTAGTGAGATCAGAGGCATTAGCTTTGATACGCATGGGTTTTGATGTGTTGGGAAAAATGAGGAGAGGTGCAAAGGTAAATATGTTCTTAAGTGTATCAAACACTTGCTGTTGGGGAGCATTCCAAACAAAAGGAGTGTCTTTGCATATGAGCATAGTGAGCGGTTTTGAGATTTCAGCAAAGTCTTTGATGAATCACTGATAATAATTGCAAAGACTGAGGAATGATTGAATGTCCTTGATCTTCTTTGACACTGGCCATTCCAGAATGGCATTGACCTTGCCTTTCTACATCTCTACACCATCTTTGGAGATAACCATTCCTAGAAAGTCTACCTTGTCTTGCAAGAAGTGACACTTGGATGGCTTGGCATACAAGTCATTGTTATGAAGTTGCTTGAGAACTTCCTGAACAATGTTTTCATGTTCTTCCTGGGTCTTGCCCTTGGTGAAGACCAAGATATCATCTAAATAAATTAGAACACAGATCCACATATCCCTGTAGATGTTATTCATTATTTGCTGGAATGTCGCTGGTGAATTAGTCATGCCAAAATACATGACCAATGGTTTGTAAGCACCTTCAGGTGTGACAAAAGCACCTTTCCATTCATCACCTTCCTTAATGCGAACATTGTTGTAACCCCAGCAGAGGTCCAGAGTGGTGAACATGTCAGCACCTTTAAGCTGATCAATAAGAGTCAAAATAAGGGGGAGTGAATAGGCATTCTTGACAGTGCCTTCATTTAAATAATGATAGTCCATAACCATTCTCTTCTTCCCATCTTTCTTGGGAATAAAGAAGACTGGAGCAGTTTGTGGAGACTTGGATGGTCTGATATAACCTTTCTTCAGCTTCTTGAAGAGAAAGATTCGGACTTCTTCTTGCTTAGCGTCAGAAAGTGGGATAACGTGACCTTTCTTTGGCATGAAGCCTTCCTTGAGTTCAATAGCATGGTCCCATGGTTTCCTCTTGGGTAGTCGGTTAGACTCTTCTTCTGAGAAAATGTCTAAGAAGTTTTGATAAACCTTGGATACTGCCTTCTCAAGTTCGGCACACTCTTCAGTGAAGATTGTGCAAAGATTGGCGGTAAGCTTCTGATGAGCTTTGCAGGAATCTGTGCAAGAAGGGAAAGAAATAGTTTTTTCAACCCAATTAATTGCAGGGTTGTGGTGAGCAAGCCAGTTGTAACCTATAATAATCTCATAAATTCCAAGAGTGGAAACTAAAACGTCTAGCACTTCAGCATGTCTAGCGAGAGTTATAAAAAGAGAGATGTAATGAGTGATAGTCCCTTTGACATTGATGGTGCCATCAGCGTTAACTGCTTTCAGGGAATGATGTAATGGTTTCTTCTTGAGCTTGTACTTGTCCACAGCATGAGAGTTGATGAATGTGGAACAAGCTCCAGAGTTGAGTAATGCTTTGAGGGTAACCTTGCATGCCTGACCCTCATAGAGCACTTCTATGGTGCATGGGATGTTATACTCTCCGTGATGAGTGTGGCTTTTCTGAAAAGAAGAGGATTTAATAGATAGCAGTATCTTATTTTCTGTAATCAGGGAATTAAGCACACTATATTTTAAATCTGGTGCCACACTTAATTGAGACACCCTGACAGATTGACCAAAAGCTAAAGTAATACAATTGTCTAGACCACTAGGGTCAAAACCATCAGTAGTACTATTAAATATATCAGAAGGAAAAGAAAATGAAGATGTAGCAGAAAAAATCTTTTTGTCGTTTTGTATCTTCTCAATTTTTTCTGGGATTATGGTTATTTCTGGAATGCGTGGAAAACGAGAATGAGGAAATGTTCTTCAACTGTGATCACCTCTAATGATCTTGGTCGGTTCTAGTTTAAATGAACTTGGCCACACTGCTTGGCCTTGAGTTCAGATTTGAACTTGTCATGATAGAAAGCTTCAGCTTCCTCCAAAACAAAGCTGGGAGCAGTGGTGGTGACTTTGCAAATTTGCATTGTCGGGGGAGTGGGGATGGGTGCAAGATATTCATACTATAGGGGGCACCACTATCCCTACTGATCATATCTGCCTTGGCTGCAGATTTGCCTTCTTTTTGGCTCCATGCAGTTTGAAGCAATGTGACCTTTCTTGTTGCAGTTGTAGCAAGTTTGCATCTCAGGTCTTGGCAAGAACTTCAAAGATGAGCTTGGGCACTGACTCTGTTGCCCAATCTCCATAGGGGCTCCATGGCCAGGTTGAGTTCCCATAGCCATGAATCTAGGTTGTTGAGGTGAGTTAGAGTCAAATTGCCACTGGCTTCCTTGTTGTCCATAGCTGCGAAAAAACAGCTTGGCGGTTGTGCCATGTTCTTCTTTTTCCTTTTTGAACATGTGGCCCATGTTCTGGATGAGATCTAAAAATTTAAGATAACCTGCCTTGCAATCTTGCAGGTTCACTTGGTGGTAGATGGGGTGATCCACCATTTGCTTGAGGATGGATAATGCATGGTCATCCGAGATCTCTGCTTCTTTGACTAGAAGTTGAAACTTGCTAGTCCAGTCAAATATATTCTTGCCATTTTGGTAATACTTCTCTAGCTTGGCAAGTGCTTCATGGGCTAGAGCATCGATTCTAAAATGTTTGATGAAATGAGATTTGAGACCTTCCATCAATGGCCATGTGTCATCTCCCAATCTTGTCCCTAGAAGAGAGTCCTTGTCATTATTGAGTTGAGGCTCTTTTTCTGCCTTGGAGAATTCTTCAAGCTTGAGATGGGCAAATGTCTCAGCGTCTTTCTTGAGCTGAGAAAGAATGGCAACAGTTCGGAGCTTGTCACTGCCCCATTATTGCATTCCTTCCCACAGCTCTATCTTTGTCATCCATAGATGGAATGACTCTTTCTTGCCATCCCAGTTACCTGGGTCAGCAATCTTCTTGGTAACATCTTTCTGTGCCCCATTGGCATGGATTGAGGTGGTAATGCAGGCTAGCTGATCTAATATGTTGATGAGTTGCTGGTTCTGGAAACCAGAGGAGTACGATGGGTTGGAAGACATGTCAGGAGCAAAGGGCTCAACTAGGGGTGGGGAAAGTCTGTCAAAAGTAGGAGAGACTGAATCTTCTCCAAAGGGATCAAAGGATGGTACCTGTTCTTGATACTGACTGAAAGATGTGTTGTTGGATTATGACTCTTGCACCAGAGTCAATCAATGTCTTCAATGAAGTTAAAGGAAAATGAGATACAGCATCAGAGCTGCAGATATGGTGATGGAGATTGTTGCTAAGATAGCTAGGCCTATAGCATAGATGGCCATTCTTGAACTAAACCCTACCCTCAGGGTTGGCGAGTATAATCTGTGAAGCAAAACTCTAGGCAACCATATAGGTATTCAGCCTAATCAAAGTGTTGCGGAACTAGGGAGTGAGCAGACACAATGACACAAAGTCAATTGTACACCCTATAGGATTGCCTATAACCTCACAAGGTTGACTCTGTTGACTAATCAATGTGAATGGGTTAAGTATCTCTTGATATCCTTCTAGCTGGCTGGAGAAGAGGAGGGAGTGCTTCACCAAACTTTAGTCAACTCACTCCTTAAAGTGCAGGGGCTTAAGGCAACTTTGATAAGTTGATTAGGCTGAGGGGATTCAGCCAGAACGACCCCATATTTATACTATAGTGTACCTAGCACAGACCAAGCTATGCTAGGGTAAAGGGAAGACAGAGATTAAAGGAATGCACATCAAGTGCATTCAGGGCTTGGCTTCTATCAAATGGAAAAGAAGAGAAGCAAGTGGAAATGAAGAGAAGCACCACATGCACCTAAGGCATGGTGTGGCAGAATGGAAGTGTGACTCTGTGAAGAGTGCACATGTGAAGAGGTGAAAACATGATGGTGTGAAAGGTGAAGAAGTCACATGATCCTGAAGATAAGATAAGATAAAGAAAAAGTGAAAAATAATACTGTTCCATAACAGGTATGGGTTGGTAAATGGCATCTGTATCAAATGTAGATCAGAAGTAATAATTAAAAAAATATTTACACACCACATGGTCTTTCAAAAATTGTATGAATCATTCACTATCAATTGGGCCCTCACCTATGTCATATGCAATGATCCCATCAAGAGTAAGTGCTGGAAGAATGGTGTATCACACACCACAAATAAAAGGTTGCCTCATATGGCAGTGCTGCCCCCATAATGACCAACCCTGCAGACAAGTAGATATGCATGTGTCTTTGGCTGCCTCATCAATGAATACAAGCATGTTTGGGTCAGGTACCTCAGCTGCAATATGATTCATATACATTGCTTGTACTTCTTCATTATGTTTAGCAGCAGAGGCAGAAATCATTTTGTGTGTGAGTTGTAGGCATTGAATGGTATAAAGAATGGTTGGAATTGTCACATACTTGTGATGCTTGATGTAGAGCTCATGCTGAACCTCATCAAGATAAATAGTATGGTGGTGTTGAACTATAGACTGTACAAATTGCACATCTGCCATGGTAAGAATTCAGTGGCAGCCAACAACATGAGAGTAGGTGAAAGGATTGTATACAACACCATAATTTGCAGTGCCCAAGAGTTGTATATACAAGTGATTTTTTGACACCTAGAATGCTACAGATTTTCTTGACAGCATAGCCCTGGTTATAGAGGGCTGGGATGTGGGCCTTAAGGTCAGTGGATAGCTGGTGGGGCATAGTTAATGGATCAACCAAGCATTTTTTTCCCATACACAATTTCACTCAGATGCATGCAGGGTCCTCACACAGCCATGTGAATTTTGAAGTGCATTTTCCACATTGTTTTGTAATCAGCTGTAATTTAATTTAAATCCCTCCTAGTTCACAGGTGGATGTCTAATCAAGCTGAGTTGGACACCATATCCTCATTCAGAAAACATGCTAGTAAGACAAATACAGAAACATGCTGAAACAACTTCATAGAATGCAACCATGCTTTATTTTGTGAATACTAAAAGTGTGGGTTGCATTATACTTTAAGCAAAAAGAAACAGTTGAAGATACATACTTGAAACTACATCTTCATCCTGTACTTGGTGATTCAAACTAACCTTCTGTGCATGCGGTGCAAATTTCGATGACCGTCCCTGGACACAAAAAGAATGTGAAGGACGGTCATTTGGGGTGGAAGAACACGACATCCATACCCTGAGATTTATACCCGTGGAGCGACATCAATTTATCAAACAGGGTGAAAAGGAAAACACACCAAACCAGTCCATATCGGAAATTCGTTGCGAGTGATTTATGGATTCCTAGACAAACATCCTGCCATGAAGTGTCAAGCAAATACATGTCTCTATGCGTATTATAAAACAAGTGTGAAAGCGCACACCTCAATTGTAGCACCTTTCCGCAGACACACAGGGTCTGATAAGTCAGGGCGTTCTCCACGTTTCTTGGTGTAAACTTTCACGAGTCCAAGACTCTCCCATATGCGCTCAACCAGGTAGTCAAGACTAGTAGGGATCGAAGGAAGCGAGGTCAACCAGCGAAAAAATAAGATGATACACCCACTTCAAGTCCACCTCGCAACTAATGACAACGGTATTCTCTGTTCTAGCAAGCTTGTCGACCTAACTTGGAATGTAAAGTTGATCCCTTCGTGCAAAAAAATGACAACCTACAAGTTCCAAGCTGATTGCATCTATCTTATTGTACACATCTGGAGCAAATACATAAACAGGAAGGGTCTAGAATGTTTCCGTACAAGACTCACAGAGACATGGAATATATTTACGCGTGCCTGAATCGATGGTTCAGGTTGCTGTCCAGTTGTGTTGTCTAATGAACGTGAACTTACCGATCAACACATCTATAAATTCGTCCGTAGTGATCTAGAGGAGTAGCGATTCAAATGTCGGCTCAAGGTGTAGATCAGATATTGGGTCTTACGTCCTCTCGAATCATGACATCACAGTTGTGTAGCTTGTCTGGAAAAAATAAGTAATATAATTTCATGACATGGGCTGGACATACAACTCGCAAGAATTGTCCGTATGGTCTTCTCATCGGTTTTGGCCAACTTCACGGTGGTATTAAGCTTGAGGAGAAAGTAAGAGTGCAAAATTATTGACATAATTGACGCAATACCGTTATCTGTTACACAAATGTCGACTTGAGTTGTTATGGAGGAGCAGATCAGAGTACGACCACTCACTCCACCAGTGGTCTTGCGTTTGAACACGACATCAGGTTTGTGCTTGTTCAATCGGATACCCACTGCATCGAGTTCAATCTCCAAAAGGCGCTTCTGCCCTTCAGACTTGGTAGCATCAAGCATAATAAGTATAAGATCGGCGGTTTTCGCGGCTGACTTGACATGAGATGTGTTTCGGATTTCCAAAAGCTGTTACTTACTTGCCACCACTTGTCGACCTCGGCCACGACCTTTGACATCGATAAGTAAAAGAAAAGGACATATGTAGTAATTCTACCTTGGCTAGCGCCTTCCACGATTCCAGGCAGATCAAGAAGTTGAATGCGGGCACCCTGGTACTCAATCACTCCGGGAATTGCGGTGAGGGTGGTAAACTCATAAGCTGCGGTTTCTGACGCTGTGTGTGTGCATTTACTAAGGAGGGTGGACTACGTTAAACTCATATCAGGCCAACGGATGCAAACTCAAAGTTGAAGAACGAGCCTTTCCGACAGACGGGAAGCCGATGAGCGCGACACGGGCGTCTCCAGACTTTTGTACATCGAAGCCAATGCCTGCAGGGCCCGATTTCGATGCGGGTTCAAGGAGCTGTGCGCGGTAACGTGCAAGCTTTGCCTTGAGCAGACCAAGGTGATATTCAGTCGCCTACATGAAAAATCAGTAAGATACTAGCTGAGTGTGTTCTACTTTGGAAGGAGAACTTTGTTCTTCTGGGCTATTGGAGGAAAGCTATGAGTAGCTGATTGACAGCAAAACTAATACCATACTTCTCGCCATCTCCTCTTGGTCAGATAGTCAGATATTGTCGGTGATCGGGTCATGCGCTGCCAGGAGCTGGCACTCACCCTCGATTTCCTTGATCTATGTGGGTTAAGGTATACAATCAGAATTTCAGATGGGAAGAAATTTCACTGACCTTTTCTACGATACCCATGATGACTACGATGTGATCCTACGCGGTACTAGTAGTAGATACCTATGTAGTAGTAGCAGCAGCGCACGTATTAATAACTCACGTGATTCAGATTTTTACTGTAGCAGTACAGTAATTCCTTGCTAAGCCACAAGGACTTGAAAATGACCAGCATCCGACGAGGAATGTCGCATCGACCATCGCTGTTCTCGCTCGAGGAGCAAGACTCTAATGACGGCGACGAGCCTAGCTGGGAGCCTCCCCCAATTCCAAGACCACACTCCTCCACACCTTCAATCCTTTCCACTTCCATCAACACCTCTTTGCGTAGCAGAGGCAAAGGCCGTCAGTCAAGGAACAATTTCTCTTCGGGCTCAGGGTCAAATACAATATCTACAAACTACAATCCTTCGCACAATCTACCAAAGTACTCCGACATTTACTCCCAATTCGTTAAGCGCTACAGATCCGAACCGGGCCTCGACGATGACCCCAGGAATGATCCAGACTCGAACTACTTCCAGAGAGGGCTAGGTCAACTTATAGATGCAGGTGACAGTGACGATGAAGACCTCAATCGCTCAAGTCTCGGAGACGCATTCGATCGTTTCTCCGCCTTCATGCTTGAGTCTGACCCAATCGAACCTGCAACAGTAGAAGACCGCCAGCGATTAGAGTGGCAAATCATGCTCGCTTCTGTCCTCGATGGTGATGTGCTCAGATCTGAGAAGACTCGCATTGCCGTCGCGCTCGAGTCTTCCAGCGAAGAGCACAATAATATCCATCTCAACATTTGGTTGGGATTGCGCGCAAGGTTCTCTGGGAGGAAGGAGACAGAGGAGCGCAGACATATCGACGAGAGGAGGATGCGCACAGTAGATTCCATCATAGAAGAGATAAGCACTTTCAAGCTCAAGGACGACGAACGTGACCCAACGATGGCCTTGCACCGAGTCAATTCTCTTCTTTGTAGACTTGAGGCAGCCCAATCCCTTTACCCAACCCTCAAGGCTTTCTACTCAGACAAGGCTGCTGCATCGGAACCGCAATTCCAGGCCCGCTGTAACACTCTGAACACATGGTCGACTGTCCTCATGTCTTTACGTCGTCATATCGCCCTTCTACAGAGATGGACGGGGAGCGAATCACTAGATGTCACGAAACCGATTGCTAGCATCGATGTTTACCCTCGTTTGCAAGCCAACGGCTTCTCCAAACAAACGCCAGATTGTAGCACATTCATTGAACGCATCCTCAAAGAAGAATCCATTCAGAAGACTTTTGAAAAGGGTTTTTTGACTACCGTACATTCCTTCATCGGCACTGCTCGGGACGCCCAAGTAAATCTTTCTTCACTGTTTCAAGAGATGAACCTCCCCACTTTCGAAACCGAACTGGTACCCCTTATCTCCTTCCCTACTAAACTTGCTCAGGCGTGTCTACGCGTACGCCTCGACTATGTCCAGAAACTCAAGGACCCTGAAGTCCTTATCATTGATCAAGTTACTGAAGACGTAAAGATCAGTCTGGGATTGGCTTGTACGCTCAAGAGGCAGTACGAGGCATTTCTTGCCCCTGATCCCGGGGGGAAGTGGAACTTACCCAGGTGTATAAGTGAAGATTATGACACCACTATCCTCGAGGCCTTGTCAATATTTTTCAGGCTTATTCATTGGAAATTAAAAAGTGGTATCAAGGGCATTTACTTCAAGGAAACTGATGTGATTGATTCTCAATGGGCGACGTTTAATGATGTTAGTATGACTGTCGCTGGGGCATCCGCCGTGGTGGCCGAGCAGGTTTGGTGCGTATTATTATCTTTACAGAAAGATTTCAATCGACCAGCATCTCACAGCTCGTTAACTAATCGACTGATGGTTCGAGTTGCGAATTACTTCGAAACTCAGGTCCGCCTCCCTGTCTCCGCAAATGGACAGGTACATGAGCCATCCAATCCAGTTCTTCAGGGTGGTGTCATTGCCGGTACCACCGGTCAAATGACCGACGAACAAAAGGTCCACTGGTATGGCAAGATATTAGACAATGTCCGGTTGCGGTATCGCAAACTTCAACGTTTTGCAAGGTTTGTATGTGCACTCTCCACAAGATTACTCTAATTTTGCAAGTATAGAGCGCTTACACAGAGGATAAGTAACTCGGCAGAATACAACCTTGAAAGTGTCCCTCTTGAACAATTCATATCCGCCCTGGTCGCAACAGACCACTTCCTTGTCTACACACAGACATACGAAGAAGATGGTACTTATATAATAGCCTCAAGCGCGCTCCGAGATCGTCCCGAAGCTATTCGTCGCACCCTCCTTGAATCTTTCCACGTCAACGAGACCGTCAACGATGAGGGTCTACCGCTTCCTATTGTCGACAACGTCGCAGAGTATGCGGATAGCGATGAAGACGAGGAGGCGGAATACCTTTTGCTGTTGTCTCCTCGCAATCCGTTCATTTGGAATGGACTGGTTCTCATGTTAGAGTTGCCGAGAGTAGAACTCGACATGAAGGATAACCGGGTGAGGCTAGTTGCGGATGGGACAATGCGCCGGCTCGCGTTGGCAAAGCAACAATTCAGCGACATATTTATTCCCACCGATGAAGACGAGGAGCCATTGGAAGTCATTCTCACACCTCCTCCTTGTATAGTCGAACAGCAGGCACATATACCAGCCGTCAATCGCGAATTGCGCAAGATTTCTCGCGCAACGAACAAGCTTGCTGAATCTATTGTTGATTCTGTCCACCACGTTCGTAACTCCCTGCAAAATGCCGTCAGATACCAGGAGTTGCTCGAGAACTGGTACTTGTTCGCATCCGAGCATGGCCAGCACGCGCAGAAGTATACGGAACGCTCCACAGTGATCAAATTCAATCGTTCTCTCATCCGGCTTGCGATCTCCTGGGTTTCCTTCATTTGCGATGACTGTGATCCTACCGACAGGAAGACCTTTAAGTGGGCTGTCAATGCGCTCGAATTTACGCTACATCGCACAAGGCGGAGCAATATTCTACAGATGTCAAGCGATCAATTTGAGATGCTTCGACAGAAAGTAGCAAGTTGTATGACACTATTGATCAGCCATTTTGATATCCTAGGTGCTCGGTCGACTCTAGAAGCACGCAAAGAGAAAGAGCGTCAAGAAGAGTTGTTCCGCGAACAAGCGTCTATCGCCACGGAGGATAATCCACTTCTGCAACGCTCGCAGTCTCCCGTCAATGATGACTACCTTATCACTTCCAATGCTTATGCATACACAGACGCCCATGTTCGTGTTTTCTGGGAAAGAATTGCGAAAGTGCTTGAGACTCTCGAAAAGGAGCGCGAACAGATGGGTTCAGAGAACCGTTTGATCGGGCGTGTACTCGACGATGAGAAGTTGGAGGATCGATCCCTAGTCTTCCTTGCATCTTCTAGCTCAAATATCTCTATTCGTTGGCAGCAGCGGCGGTTCATTGGCGCTGGGGCATTTGGTTCTGTCTACCTTGCTGTTAACCTCGATTCAGGGTCCCTCATGGCCGTTAAAGAGATCAAATTCCAGGAACTATCTGGGCTACCCAACCTATACTCTCAGATCCGAGATGAGCTCAGCATCATGGAGATGTTGCATCATCCAAATGTCGTCGAGTACTACGGCATTGAAGTGCATCGGGACAAGGTATACATCTTTGAAGAGTATTGCCAGGGAGGGAGCCTCGCAGCATTGTTGGAGCACGGGCGAATCGAGGATGAAAGTATCATCCAGCTGTATACCATGCAGATGCTGGAGGGCCTTGCATACCTTCACTCGAAGGGTATTGTACATCGTGATATTAAACCCGATAGTATGTCTTTCTAACATGATAGCAGATTCCGAAGACTCACCTGTTTTCCAGACATCCTGCTTGACCACAGAGGGGTCATCAAATATGTTGACTTTGGAGCATCAAAGATTCTTGCTAAGAATCGCACGATGCAACGATCTCGCCGTGGTTCCGACATGGTCAATCTGGCAAAAGCTGGTGGCCTTGGTGGTGGCCTCGGGGTGAACAACAGCCTGACAGGTACGCCGATGTACATGTCTCCCGAGGTTATAAAAAACGACAGACGAGGTCGTCACGGAGCAATGGATGTGTGGTCCTTGGGTTGCGTAGTGCTCGAGTTTGCTACGGGTAAGAAGCCTTGGAGTAATCTCGACAACGAATGGTATGCTCTATCTCATCAATATCTGTTTATCGCGTACATCTCATGACACATCTCAAGGGCAATCATGTTCCACATTGGGGTCGCTACCCAACATCCACCTCTCCCAGAACCTGGTCAACTCAGCGACCTCGGAATCAATTTCATCAAACAGTGCCTGACCATCGACCCCGTTCTGCGGCCGACAGCGGTTGAGCTCCTGGACCACCCCTGGATGCTCCAGTTTGGCGAGACACTTTTAGGCTTTGGTGATGGGGAACTCACCCCTATCCCACCTGTCGAAGTACATCACGGGGAGAAACACGAAATGATCACAAATGCGAAGCCGACTACTACCCAGGAGAGGGTGGTCGACGCCATTCAGATACCCTCACCCGTGTCATCCTCCACTGGAGAACCAACCCCTGATAGTGATTGAGGGTATTTATTCAATGCGTTTTGTACATGCCTTGTGCAGTCTGTTCTGGTTTGGACTTATTCTTTCTCCAGGTCTTCAGCACACGTCCTGTAGCTATTACTCAAATCCCTTACTCAGCATATATTGTAACATAGTATCATCGTTTGATCGCAACGGCATACAGATAAATCCTCTTCAACGAAGCAAGAAAACAGCCTTAAGATTGTGACTAACGGCTCCTACGGTCACACGATCGCAGCACTGGAAAAATTCCAGGTACGAATCGACCAATCACTCGATGACACAGCGCTTATCGTCAGACTACCACTCTGAACTGCCAACACTACTCTGTAGTGACTGTCGCTGAAAGTGACGGAATCGACGTTCAAACAGTGGAGGACATTTTCGAATATGATTGGAGGGGTTGATCAACCATCCTCAAAGGTTGTATGGACCGACGCCCGGCTTTCTGCGCAACTATTTGCCGCGGAAGTGGAACTCCTAGACCAAATAAAACGGAGAAGGTTGGCTTGTTACTTGATGGGAAAACCGCCTCCTCTGGGTCGCTATGATAAGCCGAAAAGCATTCTCACCTGACTGTTGTTCATTCAAGTCTACTATAGTGCGTGATTTAACAATATAATGTTCAGCGTGAACGAGAGCAGTGTAAGGAAACCCGAGGCTGTCGTCATTACTCCGAAGAACGTCCAGGTCATGTATGTCCAACGGAAAGCCGCGGAATCTAGAACATAGTACCCCATCCGGCGAGCTAACACAGAGATATAAGATTAAAGATGTGCATTTTGACTTTCTGTTCTTGCCTTGCTGAATACTAGTCCTATGGAGTTGATCGACACGATGTGTGATTTCAACTTAGTTGGGCTCTCACCGAAACGGACCATACAGGTACTGTAATAGTTGTGGCAGTATGGACTGAGTTCGCCAACGAAAGTAAACTCGATGCTCACAATTAGAGCTAGTATTAACAACGACAAATATACTGAGGAAGTTGCCAGATGAACGATACTGCTATTCCAGAACTGGTCAAACTACAACGCTATCGAAGTAACGATCATGAAGAGTAAGGCGGTGAGTTAGATAGCAATCGATAGCCTGAGCGTCAACACAATGAGATTGCAGATGCGACGTATCGTGAGATGCTCCGACATGTTTGTACGCTTGCCAGCCGAACGACTGAAATATATTCACGTGAGGTGCGAATTCACCCTAGATGACTCAGGGAAGAAAAAACAGACCTTCGCCGCTAGGGGGGGGGGGCCATCAGTAACTTTACAAATGTCTAATCTCGGCTAAACCCGCCTAATCCACACTAATCTCAGCTTATTTCTCTTAAAACATACGTGAATTTAGCGAGGAATGCAGCGATTACGATAGAGAACTATGTTAGCTACAAAATTAAGCCGTTACTATAGCCGGTTTCCGTTTCTACGTCTGGTGACTAGCTGTCTATGAGGCAAACCGTCGATAGACGTAGTGATAATGCCAATACATACTAGCAAAGTCAAGGCTATCAAATCTGATACCAATGGTGATTTTTTGCAATGAACCAGAATACTCCCTCTTCGTCGTCAAGCGTCTTGAGCCATCCTGGCAAACACTGAACAGTTTCCACGCTCACGTCAGCTCGGCACTCTAGGACGCCATCTTCCTGTAGCGATGAGAGAAGGTCGATAACCTCCTGTCTATCGTACACCACGCGCAGACGCCATCGCAGCTCAACCTAATACATGAATCCAATGAGAAGAATGGCCTGTGCCACAACAGCTCACCTGACTAATACCCGGATGCAGAAAAACGACACCGACTACAGCTTGTTGTGCTGCTTTCCATGCACCATCGAGTCTGTATCCACGAAGGTCAAGCCATCGCCGAGGGGCGATAAGCGTCAGAGGACGATCAGACACCACTACACTCCATGCATCAGAATAGTCCCCAGCTACTAATATTGGTGCGTTGAGGTATGTCCAAAGCAATACAGGAGGCGATGTTAAAGTCATCCTATGAACAAGCCAGAGGATGTGTCGCTCTAGTCCAGCCTCCAAATTCTGAAATGCTTAATCGCCATAATTCCGACAAAGAGGAAAACATACCAAGCATGTTGTCTTGCAGAGGCCGGTCTCCTTCATGCTGCGCGCACAGTCGAGAATCCGACGGGCAAGATCTCGATCCGACTTTCCGAGACTGGATGCAAATACTGCAAAGGCCCTGTTGATACATGCAAAGCAGCTGATAAGCCCGGTCTCAGTTTTGAGGGTACACGCAGCTTCCTTTCCGTTAAGTGTTATTCCATGAGTCTCTCGTTCTGATGTATTGGGCCCAGGTTCAACGATAGGGCTCTCAGGACAATGATTTTGATTCTCGCCCGGTCCAGTAATGGGCGTACGGGAAAACCTTAATCGTATGCCAGTCTCGATATCCTCGTCATCTATTCGATCTGTCAAGAAACTTTCCGGTATGAGTAAAACTATTTTACCTGCTCTCTTGCTATTCCAATCAATCCTCTTTCGGGCGGCTCGTGACTGAGACAAGTCCACAGTAAAGTCAACCTAAAAGCTCACATATAAGCAAATGAAGTCAAGTGATAGACTTTTGCCCACCTGGTCACCAGAAACCAGTTGCAATAACGTGACAATGTCACCTTCCGAGGCAATTAGGGGCCATTCCATTTCATCTACCACCCTTTCGGCAGCTACGTCTTCTAATGAGGCCGCATCCTGGAATAAGTCTCGGGAAAATAGCCCGCCGAGACCGTTGAGATTACTGTATTATTTATCTGTATCTTGAAGTGGGGGTTGCATATTGCTACTTACGTGTCTGAAATTTTGAGCATCCTACCTGGCTTTGGTTTCTTCGGATCTCGTACAAGTTTGGACAGCACCCCTTGGCGCAAGAGGTTGGACGTTGCGACAGAGACACACTGGTCTCCAGCGCTACGAAGTAAGCGAGTGGCGCTATCGGGATCATAGAGTTCGCCAGGCGTGCCAAAAACCATCTTCAAATATATAAACATTTGCGTAGACGGTGAAGAAGATACATGCCTTTAACGCTGCCTCCGCTAGTTGCACCTTCTCATTCTTTGTATCCTCATACAGGCTATCGGGTTCTCTCATAAAGGCTTGGCTCCGAAACTGCTTTTCCCTCCCTTCTTCGACTGTCGTGCCCCACATGAACTCCCATGCCGGCGCAGACGCAACATCTTCTTCAACCTTGTGGAACTTGTAGAGTTCATTGACAGAAGTGGACAGTTTACCCGATGCCTTGCGTTCCACGAATCCCACCCGCCTGGTCGTCATTGAGTTTTGTTGGTGAGAAAAATCTCAACACTCACAATGCATTCTTGTCCACATGTTTCCGAAGGAATTCGACATGGTTTATTAGGTCAAAGTTCGAAGGACTGTTAGGATCTTCGTCGGGAAGATGAAGCGTCCCTCTGTATTGTTTCCAGATTGTACACCATTGATCTTCCAGACGCTTCATGTATGCATCCTCAGCAGCATTATCCCTGAGGTGGGTGATACGCTGTCTGACAGAATTCCTGGGCACCGCTGGGAATACTTGATCGAATGCTGACAAGTCGAGTCTGGAACCTCGACACCGTGCCCGGATAATGGCAGATGCATCACGCGCTAGTTCATCGAACTCTCGTGTCCAATGGAATCGCGACCGTTTCGATACTAATCAAATTTACATCAGTACATGATATCCACATAAATGACGAGACAACAACGGATTCACGTACTTTCACTTTCCTCCTTCGCCTTTCCTTTCCTTTTCACGCTCACAGTGCATAGAATCGGCGGGCCCTGCTGAGCAACCAAGAAGTCGATCGACTTCTCTGGAGGATTAGGTACGACAGGAGGTGGACAAGTAGCAGGGTTGTACACTGAAATATTTGATCTTGCCTTGAATTGCGATGTCATTTTCTTCGAGACCACCTGTGTCTCCTTAATAGCTTCTCGGATCTCGTTCTCCCAATGCGGTTGGTCCCTTGTGATCGTTGATTGCATGAAACGACCACGTACTGCACGGATACGAATAGCTAGTGCGCCCTTCATAGGCTCCGGATGGGTGCTACGTAGAAGATCGTCCCAATCCCGCTCTCGCTGGACGCGCGCTTCTTCTGCCTTCTTACGCAGGACCGACTTCGCTTCGATATTTTGTGCTTCCGCTTTACGGTTCAGTGTGATTCTCCGTCGCGCGCTCTCAAGATCACGTATGATTTTCTCGCCAGAAATAGTGAAATAGTTCGCAACCACATGGCGGGGAACGCTTGTAACATAGCAAATTTGATCCAACTGTGTGTCCACATCTTCCATGTTTAAAGGTGTTTTCCCAGTGCTCATATCCATTTGCATAGTCAGGTATTGCTTTTGATGCCATGTCAGGACATATTCAGGATCCCAAGACGATCTCCTGCGAAGACATCGACCGAGGCCGACAAACATCTTTGCAGGCATCGATGGACTGGTAGGGGGACACGCAATACCTTGAGTGTAAGCTCGATCCCTACTGACCTTATGAAGTTCGTCCCAATATGCCTCTCCTTCCGCCGGTGTGCAGGTGGGGCATTCTTTCCAATACGACGGCGAGGATTCAGAGAGAGCCCAAAGGTAGATTGGTCCAGAAGTATGGAAATGCCAAAATAGAGGTGCCAATATGGGGGTGCTCGCGCTCCAACCTTCTAATGAAGCATTCCGGAATGAGGTGGTCTCACCACCTTGGTTGGGATACTTGAATGGTACATCAGAGGCTTCGATACGCTCTAGTGGGGTCACCAATCCCAGTGAGCGCAGCATCTCCAGGAGTTCTAATATCCGAGATCTGTTCCTAGACTTCCCAATCCCAAGAGACATGCGCAGGTTCGAGGATAAGTCCTTCACCGGCGTTTCCTTTCTCTGGGATGAAAACAGTAGGTCAAGCTCCTCATCATGAGTGACCACGGCAACGAGGGAGCAGTATAGAGCCAGTGTTACATCCTGGTGGAAATAGGAAATATCGATGATTCTGTGTTCTCGCGATACGACGAGTGAGGAAGGCGACGACTGTTGAAAAAGCTCGAGGGTATGAAAATGTAACCGTCGCATTCGTAAAGCTTTGCCAACCACGAAACCATAAAGTTGAGCCACCGTTGTTCGTTCGGTCAAGAGAATATCGTGGATAGTTTTATTATCATGGGAAAATAGCCGTCTCAAACGTCCATCATCCTTCTCGTCCTGGTCTTCGATTTGCAACAAGTTCAATGGAAGAGACGCACGATGCGCCGAAGAGAGGTTTGGACCATATTCAATAGGCTCTTCCAGCACTTTGACGGGTCCTACAGTCGTTGACGGTACACTTTGACTAAGTTGATGAAGAAAAGTGTTAACCCTATCTTGAGGAGTATTTGGAAGATAAGCCAAACAAGCAGGTCTGCTGACACCAGACGGAGCGATTAAAGAAGTCTTGAGCATCCTGATCCGTCCGCGACTTTCTAAGTTCCTGAGTGCAGACTCCGCAGTACGTTTATCAAGACGAGTCCCAACTGGCGCGCTGGTCGACTCCTTGGCTTGTGACATGGTGTCGAGGAGTGCCGTATGTGCATCAAAAATGTCCTTGGAATGCATATTTATAATTCCCCCCATGTTTTCGATGACCTTGAAAAGCTCATTTTCACGCCGTAGAGAAGAGATATTGATATTTGAACGTGATTTCCTGCCACCATTAGCTCGGCCTCGCTTCGATGGTCGTGAGGACGGCAGTGGGGCCGCATTTCTGTGTTTCCCACCAATACCTACATCATGACTTGGAGCCGATGAGGTTTCTTGCTCGTTTGCCTGTATAGGCCTAGTAATCTGGTATGAAATTACTGTCAGCAACCAAGAGCGACAAGGGGAGAGCGCTCACAATTGATACAGTAGTAGGTTCCTTTGTTCGAGGAACTGATACTGACAGCCTTCTACATAGACCATTGCCTTCCGATGATTGAGGTCCCCACGACACTACTGCATCACCGTCTCCTGCCTCACCAATTGAACCGTCATTCACGTTAAAGGCAGTTGTCCTAGCGTGTTTTGAGGAATGGAGAGGAATAATTTCAGTTGGCCAAGATGGCCGTGTGTCATTGACTCCTCCCTCTGATATTGGATACGAGACCTCAACTTCGGCGTCGTACCTTTCTAGTGGTTGATGGGTCAGCGGAACATCAGTTAGCTGTTTAGCAGGATAGATAGTTCCTGGCAGGCCTGCAGTAACAAACATTGACTGTTGATTGCCATCCACCGTTGCGGAACTCCCGACGAACGGAGGAGTATGCAGGTTTTGCCTGAATTCGGCATTGTGAGAAAAAACATCGCTAGCCGGCCGACTTGTTGCTACAACTTGTCCCGAGGCGGGTGGAACACCTGAAACTGCTTGCTCGTCTTTGTCCGCATGGACTTCCGCCATCTGCTTCGACAGACACCCCCCGGGTGTAGTACTTTGAGCTTCGCCATCCTCGGCAAGGGGTTTCTTGCGAGGTCTACCACGTTTTCTCGGTGAGGTCGCGGAAGCATCTTTGAGTGCCGGTGTTTTCCGGGGACGACCTCGCTTCGGCTTGGGAAGCGGCTCGCTCTCCTCTTCATTGCTTCCTTCCTCATCTCTTTTACGCTTCTTGCGTTTTGCGGACATGATATCTTTGAACGAGTCCTGGTACGAATGAAGCTTTTCTACGGTAAAGTAGAAGTGGTTGGAGTCGAGTGCAGCGAAATCTCCTACGCGAGACAGGTCAACGTCGGTACTCGAAGTAGTTGTGTCCTGCAGTCGTTCGCTTGCCATTACGCATTCGTATGCCGCAAGTGTGAAGTACCGATGCCGTCTCTCCCTGCCATAGGTCTCCATGAGATCTACGGTACCCAAGTCACAGAGTTGAGCAGGGGGTCTACTGTTAGATGCCCGCGTGAGTAAAAGTTCGATCGTGCGCTTGTCGAAGTTGCCGAGAGAGACACATATTTCCTGGGGTCAAAGATATTAGACCACATACTCGAGGAGTGTATTCCCAAGTTACATTAAGCGTCAGGCCAGTGGGTCCGACTTCTTCAAGCAAATTTGACACTTGCTTATGGATCGTAAGGTTTGTCTTAACACCATGGGGACTAGCTATGATCCTAGCTCATCAGCAAAGCTAGCAGCAGACTCTCATGTGTGAAACGGACCTGAAATGTCGTCAGCAGGACTTGCGTCTTTTTCGTCTTCATCCGGGTCCTGCCTCACCACCACAGAACCCTCTGGGAGCTGGTTGTCGGACATTACGAGACGTATACACTTGATCGTGCGATCTCGCATTTTGCTGCTTGGAACCAAAACGCGTTCGACGACGCCTTGCTGGGTCAACTCACGCAGCCTGGTCTGGAAAAAGCGCCGGTCCGTCTTAGTTGGATGCATGAATCCCTGAAGGATGACAAAGAGTGAGCAACAGGACAACACAAAGGGATTACTTACGATCGTCATAAGTAAATTATTGGATGGATGGATGTGGTTTCTGGATACTCTGAGCAATTCGATGATTCGATTTTTGATAAGCGGAAGACTGGAGAGATGCCTAGAGTCAATTGGATCAAAGTGAACTTGCAATGAGCCGTCTTGGTCAGTGGCTTTGTTAGCTGTATCGTATGACTTGATACGATCGCCAGTGGCAAACCCGTCTCCATTTCGAGCTTCTTCTTCCTGGATCCGCTTCCAGAGGGGACTCCGTTCAACAAAATATTTGTGGATACATGTGTGGTTCCCAACTCCGCCGCGGCGGGCTTTGATGCTGCAAAAAAATATTGGAACCACAACAAATTGAGGAAAGGAAAGGAAAGGATACATAAGACCGAGTTCGACAAGTTGTTTAACGAGATAAAAACACGTCTTCTGGTCATAATTTGTCTTGCGACCGAGCTCGACGGTTGTAATACCGCCTTCTCGGCCTCGCGTGATCAACTGAAGAGCACTGTACACCATAGGACTAAGCTTAGGAGGCTAGAAGCAAGTCAGACTAACTTTGTTGGGCTCGGGATGCGTACGTACTCTGATGTGGGAACCTGTGATTGCAGCGAAAGACGTTTCAGGATCCACTGCTATGCGCAGACTGTTTCCGTATCTGCGCTTCAAGTCTTCCAAGTGGGTGTGTCGAGCTTCCTCGACGAGCTGCAAGGAAGGAGACTGTCCCTCCATAAATTCTTCGCCCTTTTCTGCGGCCCTGCGCTTGGCACTCATCTGCGGAGCGACATATACTTCCGAGATCAAACCGGAAGGGAGGGTGCCAACACGGACGGACGGTTGCTGCACGACGACTGACCATACAAAGGCACAAAATGCATCATCAACAAGCTGGGGGTTGTCATGCTGAGAAGTGTAGAAGCCCATAATAAAGTCTCTGAGGCGGGAAGCATTGCAGCCTAGAGTGCCGAGCAAGCGATGTGAGAAAATGAAGTGTAACAAACGGGAGTCGAACTCGACCTCTCGAGGACAAACAAGTGGACTCACCCAGGTCGCCGTCAAATGAGAGCTCGCGAAGGCAGTGGTGTACGAGCTCATCCATATAGTTCGTGGTCCGGGTGCAGGCGATAAGATTCTCTGTGATCCTGTGACAGCTGCTATGTCACATCACTCTATCACGTTTTGGGACGACTGTAGGACTAGTCTTAGAAGCCGTAGCCATGCCCAACCGTACATAGTAACGTCCTCCTCGTAGCCTGTAGATTCTTGGCGCATGAATCCACCCTCCGCAAACGATCCATTCCCCGGTTCCCCTTTACGGACACAATGGTATGTCGCCCCGCATATGCGGGCAACGGATTTTGCACTGTTGTGGAAGAGAACATCATCGTGTCCGAGGTCACCTTTGGCGAGACCTCTACTGGCGCCGCAATACTTCATGGCGCGTATGTTGGACAAGGCTCGAGTGAGTCACGTCGTTCAGTGTCGATAACCCCACCTCCCGATCTTGGTCAGCCCACGCTCATACGAGTGCCCTCTTTGGGAAGAGAGGGAGCATCGGATCGAGCGAGCGGGTGGACAGTTGCGAATGATACGCTCTTGCAAAGACAAACTCTCGTTGTGACGTCTAGACAGCAAGCAGAAGATTCAAAATCTTGCTACTGCTCTTCCCCTCTCCGAAGTAGTCGCACTTACCGCAACATATCTGCTTTAGAACACAGATTCACAAAAGGACAATGTAGTCACTGTTTGTCTGTATGTCGCATGCAGATAGAAAGATCGATTTTTCGGACCTTTTACAGGTAAATAAGGTCGTACACTAAAAATATTCATGCTGTCTCTGATAATCCTTCCAGGTAAACGTATTCGAACTCGGTCACATCTATCTCCAGCTAGTGCAAACCCTCAACCTAAAATTTCTTCTCGTGGACCCATCGCATTACATTTCTCGATTCACTACATTGCTCGAGTTTGGGGAAGAGACCCACAGGATCGCCACTGACGCTGTTCGACTTGTCCAACGTTTTGATGGGGGCTAGGTTACCAAGGGACGCCATCTGGCTGGTATATGTGGTGCAGCCCTTCTTCTTGCCGCTCTTATGTGGAGGAGATTATACAGGACGTTAAGATCGCAGACACCACATTGAATAAGCCCCTTGAGGAATTCAAGGGAACACCCAGTGGGGCACTGATGTTGATTTCAGAACGGTATGGTTGGATGAGGAGATAAATCCCCTAGCGTTTATAAAGGGAAAGAATGGGAGGAAAAGGAGAAGGAGAAGGAGAAGGAGAAAGCCTGGAATGGACCCAGGGAGACTAGGATCCAGAAGCAGAAGGTAAAGCAGAAGAGAATAGATAATGTGTTGGAGGGGCTTGAAGCTAAACCCCTATTTCATCAGATAGCGCCTGGCCACACCTCTCAATCAGGGGTTCTCCGTGGCACGACGGCAACTCTCTCTTCTTTCCCGAGGATGACGAAGAAACAACTCACGCTGATATCGATCCAATCCCTCGGTCGAATGTCGAGGAGGTAATAGCTCAGTCTGTTAAAGGTATTGAAGAAACCCGTTGACCAAGCTCTCACACACGAAGTAGCGACGTTCTCGCAAAATTCACAGGGCCTCACGCTCACCGAAGCGCTTGACGACGGAGGAATGCCGTTATGCAAACGTTCTCCAAGTCGCCGAGCTGAAGGGCCTTGACGAAGAACTCGACCGCTTTCTTCTATCCGAGGAGGTTAGGATCAAAGAACGTGTATGGGTAGAAACGAATCGTGAAACTCTGGAGGGCATTGCCAGTATGTCTGCATTCTGTACTACAATATTTCCACAGATTACTCAAAAGGGTTCCACAGCGAGGGCAGATCAGTTAGAAGGAGGCGCACGACATCCAAGAAGTCGCAAGGTTCGTCCTTTATTTCCGACATTCTACCACTCACGAAATTTCAATTAGCAACAGAAAACTGTCATGAAACTTGGTGACGAGTCAATACTATCTGGAAGGACTGTCGCTGAATCGGTTCGCAACCTCCTGAAGAAAATGCGAAATACAACAAATGAATTAATTACGATGCACTCAGAGGTCTCTTCGTGAAGGAGAGAGGCAGTGAAATAATGAACCAGGAATCCTCGCGCGAAACGACCTTCCCAATGTGACACACGATGAAGAAGACGAAAGTGACAGGGGAAAATACGATGACTTGTATGATTTCATCTGCAGGTCACTATTGTCATTCCCAGTCCAAGAGATGCGTTACATGTGCAATAGTCATAAGTGTATCGTCTTTGCTGACTTTTTAGGACAAATCTAAGGATAATGTCTAGGAAATGAGTCGGAGATGTGGAATGTGAGCGAACCATTAGTTCTGATGCAACGGTGAAATGAGAAAAAGAGTCATAAGAAGTAGCTATGGTGCCCCCTGGGACAGCTGAGGCTGCTTTGGATCCCACATTGTCCTCAGCACGTCCGAAAACCCAGCCTTGCCAAGTTTCGCATTTTGTTCGAACCGCTGCACCAGCCAACTCTCTAGTCTATCTGTCATAGCTCGCCACATTGCCATGCGTGCTTGTATTTCTGCTGTTTGCGTGAACGCTGTCTGATGGGAAGACGTCGGACTATATTGTATTCGCTCGTAACAAGATGCGAATTGCGATAAAGAGAGGTTGACAGAGGTGATTGTTGCTCTTTGCGTTGCGGGATCGACAAACGAGATCTCGCGTATGTAGGCGTCCTCCGACCCACCAAACAACTAGAATGGTGAGCCAATGCAAGTCAGGCGACACCTTGTGAGAGGAGATCGGCTTACTTTGACGATCCAGGTGGGCGCCTTTTGTTTACAACCCAACACACGTTCTGTCCGTATTATTCCAGTGGCTGGGTCGACTGAACGATCTATGACATCGACCGTCACGACGTGCGTGCAGTGTGGATTTGGGTATTTATGCCATATTCCAATGACGACGTGAGACCAGGGGTGGCTAGAGGAGCATTATACATGAGGGCAACAGCTGTCGATGGTCATGAATATTCACGCACTCGTACTTGAAGGACTGAGAGAAGAAATGCATCGACTCGAGTCGGGAACGAGCGGGGAGACAAAGTGAAAGTGGTCGTGCGGAGCTGAGGCGCGGCGTCTGACGACGAGCAGACTCGCTCGTGATACAGAAATTTGTGCGGATCTCTGACATCCGATTGGCTGCGGGACAGTCCGGCAAGTCACACACTCTCACTTCCCTAGTTTGGAATTTTATACTCACGCTCAAAAACTCACACAAACACATGTTATTACTACATAGTATCGTCCACTACTACCTTTATTGGCCGGCGAGCAGTCGGAGCTCCGCAAGGCGCCACTTGAGCTTTGGTCTGAAACATCCCGTATCAGTGCTCACGAGACACCTAAAAACGGGGCAGAAACCACTCACATCTCCAAGAGTTTCGCCCGTAGCTCCTGCTTTTCCTCTTGCAGTGAGAGTCGCTTGTCCGCATTCAGCTGCGAGCTGCAAAAATCGATCAGCAAGCACATGGATTCGAACACTTTTAGCGACGGTATGAAGGTGACATACAACACGTATCCACCTTGCCCGTCGAACTGCAGGATCGTGGAATGATACTTCCATAAGGATGGCCGATGGGAAACGGTCAGTAGCGTGATACCCAGGGCGGTCGCCTGTTCCATCATCTTGCCCTCCATGTCTGGCGGAACGAGTGAAGTGGCTTCATCAAGAATGGCATACTGTGCCGATATTCAATCCCTTTAAGAGAAAGGGAGGTTCAAACCAAAAAAACTCACTTTAGGCTTATGGTAAAATAATCTTGCCCATGCAATCTTCTGCTGATCACCGCCACTCAAGGTTTCTCTCCACTCATGGGTGATGTCCCATCCTCCTTCGCGTTCCACAACGTTATCCATGCCCACCACGGCAAGGATGGCGAGTAGGTCGTCGTCCGAGATTCCTCCTGAGAATCACCGGTCAGAATGATATGTTTTTAAAAAAGATCACATTAATAGGTTAGCAAGAAAAAAGGCAGACTCACGAGCTTTCATCTGCTCTTGTGAGTGTGGGTAGATGACTTGGTCACGAAGAGTACCCATTGAGAGATAGGGTCGTTGGGGGATCAAGATGAAGTCTGATGCAGGTGGCTTCCGCACGATGCCACCTGGAAGGACTAAGAAAGGTGACATCGTAAGGACGTTGAACGTACCATGAACGGGCCAGAGCCCCCCGAGAATACGGAATAACGATGATTTACCAGACCCTGAAAGAATACCGGAGTTAGAATGTTTCTCCATACGACGAAATCCGTTCACCATTTGGCCCAACAATGAGTAAATGTTCCTATATCCTGTCCAGTCACCGAATTTATCATAGAAGATGGAGTAGCTACCCCCGGTTTTACGTTGAATGTCAAGCTCTTGAGCAGCACGTCCCCGTTGGGAGTTACAATTGGGACATCTTCGAACTGAATGCCTTCGGCTTCAAAAATTTCCCCCCGCCCGCTTATAACTGCTCATAGTGAGGTAGAGAGCCGTGAATCGTCCGAAAGACGCACTCGTACTGTTATCCCCCTCCAAGGCACTAGCTACAAGACTCTTCTCAAATTTACCTTTATGCACGTCCGACATCGTGTCGAGCAGGAGAGAAACACGTGCGGCGTAACCCGCAAGCTCGGCCAAGTCCTTGTAAGAGTACATCACACGACCCATTGCATCTAGTACCAAAGGTACTTGTCAATTGACCACCCTGGCAAGAACACAAAGGGACACACCAGAGGAAGAGAGTAGAAGTCTCCGATTTGTGACGAAGCCTGGTAGAAGAATTAGTGAGAGTTAACTTGAAACCGATGCTACCGTGACCTTCGGTGCGGCTCCCGAGGTCAATACTAGAGAGGCCAGGAAGCTTGAAGAAAACCGGGATGGCACAAACTACCAACTTCACTGAATTTAGTTAGACATACAAGTGAGAGTATGGCACTGACCCCAAAGCTCCCCCACAGCCATTTCACAATCCCTTCCTCGGCACAACCATACCACCATCTCCGGGCCATGACCCTTTCTTCGTGCTGCACAACCGCCATGTATTCCTTCTCCATGATTTCTTTCTCGGCGACTTCGCCGCCGAAAAACGCAACTTCTTCGGCGAATTCTGCCAAGTGAGAATGCGTAAACCGCAGGGAACCTGCGAGAGCGGCGGACCGAGCGGTGTATGTCCCAAACGAAGGTGTTACCGCTCGTACTATGCTCTTTGTCAAACCAGAAGACACTTTTCGGCAAAAGTGAACACGCACACAGTGCTGCAGATGACTGTATCAGAATTGTAAGGAACACGAGCCCTTCTGCGCCGACGTTTTGGGATAGCTGATAATTGTAGAGAATGACGTCGAGTATGGGTTTAGCCAAATTTGCATAGATGGCTGCAAGATGAGCAGAGAAGCGTTGAATGTCATGTGTAATCATTCTACGTGCCCGTCAATGCCTCGCAGTTGTGGATACATTTATCAAACCTAACTGATCGACGTTCTTGATTCTATCGTCCAAGTTTGCTGAGGAAGAAAATCATGGGATGAAGATCACAGGCTGCGACGTTGACCCACAGATTTTATAATAAACCTTTGAGTCGGGTGACCCTGATTCCTTGGCGAGATATTGTTGGAGGACCTCGCGAGTCAGACGAGTGCGGTAAGCAATAGCGAGCTTGTTCTGGACATAGCTCAACCAGCTGTTTGTCCAAGTTGCTGGGATTGCGACAAGGAGCCAACGGACGATGTTTAAGACGAATTCAGACGACCTGCCCCTGACGAGAGATGCGACGATTCTTTCGAGTGGGGTTAACATAAACCGGGTTGAATGACAGGAGTACTCACTTGCCATCGAGGGTGGCGACATATAAAGAAATTGCAGTCCTGAATACCAGCAAACTGGAGTGCATGACCAGGAGAAGTGCCTCCTTGGAGCGAACGGAGGGGATGACTATTCTGAGGATAACACCAAGGCGCTGATAAAATAGCGCATCGACCTGCAATGAGTGCGCAGTATGTGTAGTATGTACTCTGAGAGCGCTGATCATCACACGACGTTGGAGGGTACTCACAGCGACGCGTGCAGGTTTCCCGTCCCTCGCAACAAGACATTTGCTGTGCTTAGGAGGTCGGGCTGCCACGCCCTGGTACGTGGCTAAGAGGACATAGAGGATAAAGCCAGCAGTCAGACTACGCTGCACGAGGGGTCGGTGGCCTGCGTAGGCGCGAGCGATGTCGGCGATGGGGATGTGGGAGGGCCAAAGTTTGGAGAGGATGGGAGTCATCATCAAGCCATGCCCATATGATTAGGATCACCACCATCATCCCCACTGTCGGTCCATGCCTGCGAGTACCTCAGCACCAGAAATCAGCGACACTGCGCCCAGGCGCATCATAGCAGTCGACCTGGACGATGTCCTGAGCAACACCAACGAGCATATCGCGGCGTGTCTGTCTCGTGGTTCACGTCCTCTATCACAGCTTCTCACATACCTCCCGGTCAACAGGGCACAATGAGACATACGGCTCCAACATCGTTTTGGACAACTTTTATTACTATTATTACTGGAAGGTACGTTCCTCACCCTGTTCGTCGTGTGATCGCTCCATCCAGATGCTCAATGACCCCAGAATCCTTGCTGGGGCCCACCTGCCCAAACTCACAAGAAAGTGAGCAATTTCTACGCGACAAAGTGGGTCTCGTCGGCCCTGCCCGTCGAGGGTGCGCGAGAGGGCGTTGCTGCCCTACGTCGTTTAGGCTATCGCCTCGTCATCATCACCGCACGCAACGAGCATGTACGCGATGCCAGCTGGGAATGGACACAACGTCACTTCCCTGGTTGCTTCGAGGAGATAATATGCATTGGGCAGTTTGCCTTCCAGCAAAGGTTAGACGGCGTCCTGGGCACGGACCAGGGCAATGTAATCCCCAAGAAACTGACCAAGGCAGAGGTTTGCTTCCGCATTGGAGCAGAGTTGCTGATCGACGATTCATTGGAAAATGCGGTGGCCTGTGCAGAATATGTCTCACCTAGTGGAGACGGTGTCGCACCGCCTGTGTTACTCTTTGGAGACTACCAATGGAACAAAAGACTATCTCTTGCCGACGACGAGCATGACGACATGGCCTATGAGAAGCGAGTCGAGCTTGACAATGGAAGAACCGACTTTCTGGCGGAAGACGTGCGGCGGGGTGAGGAGATTCTAGCACGAGTAAATGAAATACGCCGGAATTCCGTGCAGCGGGTAAAGGACTGGAAAGCGGTGGTGAGCTATGTTGAGGCATTAGAGGTGCAGTGACTCCTCTTTCATAGCTCCTAGCTTTGATACCACGCATTTGTGGAGCCTGATGCATACTAGAACATATCCTCCTCACTTTCATTTCCATACAATACTTGTCAGGAGAGTCATTCTAGTAGATATAACCTTGGATTGCAGATCATTCAGCTTACTTCCGTAAATTGTCGCTTGTCTTGTCTAGCAAATGTTTGGATGCGCTGGTACTAGTATCAAGCCTCCCCTTCACTGCCACCACCAGCCTCTCAGATGCCCTCTCAAACCATAGAACAACTACAAGAGCCACCAAATGCAGAGCTCGCGCACAACTCGGCCCTTGGTGTATTGAACAAGAACTTTGTAGACTCTGCTCACCTTGATGACCTGCAACGCATTCTGGACGACGCACGCGATTCCCGAGTCCAACTTGACCAACATGTTCGTGCCAAGTCGGCGGGTCTCCCTATCTGACGTTCATCCCTCCACAGTTTATTGAATCGGAAAGAGAGATTAATATCTTGACGACCAACACGCGTGTAGATGCTATTCTACAGTTGGACAAAGCAAAGGAACTTGCCTCCCAGCGCGACAGTTTGGAGGATGACCTTGCTTATCTGTCCCATGACTTGGTTTCCGCGCTCAGTCCCATAGGGGATGACAATGGTCCCACATTTCTGGAAGACATAGAAACAATGCATCGTGCTTTAAAGGAACTCGAGAACGTTCGGTCTTATGTTGCCGTCGTAGAACGCACCCTACAACTCAGGTGGAGATATGCCTCATAGTCTTTTGTCTTGTCTCCTCACGTAGCCTATAAGCGAATCGGCCTTGTCGCACATGCGCAATAGTAGCTCGCCGATGACGATAACAGCAACCTCGAAATACCAGGCTCTGCTAGCCTTCGTCAGTGATGTGAAGCATTCATGCTGTCTAGTGGAGGATATCGGTAACTCGCATGGCTTGCTCAACCTCACCTCGTTTCTCGAGAGAATTTGTGACAGGACGTGGGATGACATGAAGGCAGCTTTATTCTCGTGTGTCATATCCTCGGATTACCATTGATTTTGTCTGATAATGGCGCCGCAGAACACTTATATCTGCTTCTGAGAACCTCAAGTGGCCAACGGCTGTAGATTATGTTGCCGCGAGCATGGAGCACCGTACAGTTTTTGAGTCTGCGGTCTCAGATTTGCTTAAGCTGCAAGAAATGTACGCATCCTCACTGAATTTCACTAAATTTCCACATCATTGCTGGTTCAAATGTAGCGGAGAGTCCCTCCACCCACCCCGAGGAAACGAGGGCCTTTATCCACTGCAGGCACTCGTCCAGCCAGTAGCTTTGCGTTTCAAATATCATTTCGACTCTGAGCGAGAAACGAATCGCTTGGACAGGGTGTGTAACTCTGTTGTTTGTGTGAGTGCTGCAAACTGCTCATGCCTACCTTTTTTCAGCCTGAGTGGTACTTTACGCATATCGCCAATGTCGCCCATGATCACCGGCCATTCATGGAAGGAATCATGCAAAGGCTAGTCTCCGGCTCCAAGTTTCGGGACGTCAATCCATGGGTATGTGACATCATTTAACCTCTTTTTATGATATCGCCGACGTATTTGCAGCACAATTACACGACACTTCTTCTTCCTATACTTGAGCGGAAACTTAAGCGTTCAGTTCCTGTGCTGTTAACTCGACCTGCCTTGCTAGCGCATACGATATATCAATCATTAGTCTTTGATTCCAGCCTGCGCGACATGGGGTATGAATTTATCCAGGACAAGCAAGAGACACACGATGAAAAGGAAGCCGAGCAAGGAGGTATCAGCAGAGTGATCCTAGATCAACAGGATTGGTTCAACACTTGGCTGGAAGGAGAGAAAAAATGTGGGTTCTATCTCATCTACTCTTGAAAACGTGGATTTATCGACCACGCAGTCACGAATGATCAGTATCACGAAATTATCAGTGCCCCAGACGCTTGGGTCATCGCAGATGATGATGGGCATGAATACACGCAGAACCATGCATCGCGATACACTGACCTCAAGGCAACGACCTCGGCACGAAGAATCAAGGCTCTTGTCGAACAAGTGACTGGTGCGTCCTTGCTCAACTATGCTAGCTACACTTCCTCACCCCACTGCAGATCGCTACTCCCCTTTACCATCTTTCCGACAGCGCACACAATTTCTTGTTCACGTTCAACTGCCGGTCCTAGAATTATACTACTCTCGGATATCTTCATCATTGGATGCGTTCGAGACGCTCTCTTCTGCGTTTGTCCGCGCGGTACCTGGCGCGTTGGGTGTAGATGGCCCAAAGACAGATGGGCGGAAACTGACAGGAATCGAAGGGAGCCAGCGCTTGTGTAAGGCTTTGTTAAGCGCAGGGTACATGGAGAATACTATGCAAGCCTGGGGGGAGGAGGTGGTAAGCATGTCTATTTCCTTGATCAACTCTGCAAACAAGCGATACCTAGTTTTTCCTAGAACTTTGGGCAGAGATCAACCGTCGCGCGTCTCTTCGTTTAACAGTGGGACCGCACACTTATCTCCCAAAGCACGATGGACGGGCCAGTCATGGCACAACAGCTTCTGAAGGAACTATCTTTAAAGAGCTTGTCGCGCAGTTCGCAAAGCTTTCCTCGCGAGCTGAAGATATGCTAGTGCAACAAATTTGCGGAGAGTGTGAAAGCTCTTTAAAGGCACACTTCTCCACCTTGGTAACGTGAGTACTCGATACACTCGTGGATGCGTGGGGAGGAAAGCATCCACCTCTTCTCTGACTGGCAAATTTGGTAGTCATTTGCAGGACCCAGATGACAGTACGCTCGAAATCACTATCCCGAGTACCTTATTGCCGGCTGTGGCAGTTCTGTCGTCTCATTTGGTCATTTTACGGAGTATGCTTCCTGCTTCCGTCGTCACAAAACTCTACAGGCGAATCGCATCACGAATTTCGGAGCATGTACTACAGCGACAGGTCCTCTTCCGACCCAGCCTGACGCGTAGCTCAACACGGAATGGGCTAACACGAACTCAAGCACGTGTTATCCAAGCAGAATGCGAGCTGTGGCCAGAAAGCTCACAAGTAGCAATGAACACGTCGCGCACCCGAATTGAGAAACCGTGGAGCAGGTTACTGGCGGCTGGACGTCTGCTTGGTACAGATCTACAGAAGCATGAAAGGCTGCTGGACGCTTTGTTCGGCGGGAAGAGTGATGGGTGGGAGGAGCTCCTTGATGACGTGACGAAGCTAGGTTCTGGGGGCCTGGGGATAGACGAGGTCAAGATAGTGCTGAGGCTGAGAAATGACTGTCGATGATAGCTGTGGGATGAAGGGTTGAATGTGAATCTGCAGCGAGGCACTGTCGTGTTTTTCCCATCCCTGGCTTCATGTATTATGGACAATATTCAATCTCACAGTGAGAGAGTTGCACATGTCAATCAGGTCCAGGGCAATTGAAACCACAAATCTCGAGTCCAGGCACCCTGTAATCATCAACAATTCAGATTACAACAGGACAGCAACGTACAGATAGACAAACGAATAGGAGGTAGGCACCAATACTGCTGAAGGCCGTCACCCACGGCTGCGTCCATGGCAACATCAAACCTTGTAGATAATACCATCACTCATCATGAGCTCGTCTGAATCCGTCATAACTTGGCAAATAGCAGTGGCCTCAGCAGTCCCAAACAATGCGTCCGTGAGGAGGCCGGCGTTGACCAACTCTACAAGCTCCGCTAGGAAAATTTGTTCCTCATCTTGTAAATGTGAGGCAAACAGGTTTGCCACTTTGGATCGGAAAAGCTGGAGTCTGTAATGGGGTAACAAACACGACAAGTAATAGGTTATGAAGGGTCAGTCTCGGTGTCCTGAGAAGAGGAGGCCATTGGTCATACCGTTCTGGCTGAGGGCCACCACTTCTCGCAAGCGCTGCCGCAGTGGCAGGTGCCACAACCATTTGTACGTCCTGGTTGTCATCTTTCCACAAATAATTTCGGTTTCCCGGTTGATCAGAAGCTTGTCCCCTGTCAGGTTGCTGCTGTGGTATATTTACGCGCTGAGTTACTTCAGATTGCCCTTCCTCCTCTTCGTCACTGTCTTCATCCGAGCTATTCTGTGAACCATCCACGTCCTCCTCGACCATGGTACCACCATGGTTCAGTTTGCGCTTTTTTCTCTTTTGTCGGTGTCGCTTCGCGACCTCCTTGTATAGGGCAAATCGCATTATCTCTTCAGCTATTCTTGCATCGTTCTGTTCAACTTTGGCCGAGAGACGGGCTTTCGCATGAGCAGTAGACAGACGAATCAACGTCTCCAGTGTGCGCGCAGTCAGTGGAGCGGTCTACAAGCTATATCTCAATTGACCGACAGGTTGACAAAGTTGGAATTTACCTTCTTTTTGTTCGCTTGGCTCTCCTCTTCGTTACGGAGATTAGCATATACATTCACGATATGGTTTGCTGCGCCATTCGTGAGTACAGGTGCTGGCCTGCTCTTCGCATACTGAATGTATTTCTTCACGAAAGTGATGCTAAGGACCTCCATTTTTACCTGTTTGCCTCTCCGAGTGCGGGATTTTGCCACAGTGAAACCGACGTGAAGTAGAGGGTCATATTTCTCGAACGGGCTTGTTTCTCCATCAGCATCCTGTTCGATCGGAGCAACGCCCGGTCCGTCAATAGCCAACGATTGAGTGAGATTATCATGTAGGAGTGTCCCTTCTTCAATCCCAGGAGGGAGGTACCGATGTAGTCGAAGAACATGGTCTGCAATTTTACGGTCGCGCTCTTCGTCAATATCATCAGTCACAATAAAGAGAAGATCAAATCGCGACAGAAGAGAGTCAGGGAGGGCGATGTTTTTATGTGGATCTTTGTGGATATCATACTGCACAGGGACATCAAAGCGTTGTCGGTGAAGCCTCTGACACGACTGACCTGTCCGTATATCGGGTTAGCAGCCGCGACGACGCTACATCGAGCATTTAAACTCGTGTGGATGCCTGCCTTGGCAATAGTGACTGTCTGTTGTTCCATGACTTCGTGTATTGCGACACGGTCAATGTCTGACATCTTGTCGAATTCGTCGATGCAGACTACACCCCGGTCGGCGAGGACCATTGCACCTGCCTCAAGGCGACGCTCGCCTGTATCCCGATCAGTTGTAACAGCAGCAGTCAAACCGACACCGGAGCTCCCTCGACCGGTTGTGGCAATCGCAAGTGGCGCTGTGCCAAGGACGAACCGGAGGAGTTGTGATTTTGCGGTTGATGGGTCGCCAACCATGAGTAAGTTAATGTCGCCACGGATGTGTGTGCCATTCGGGAGGTTCTTCTCTGCCCCACCGAGGAGGAGGAGTAAAACGGCCTCTTTGATCTTGTCATGCCCAAAGATAGAAGGGGCAAGTGACTGCGAAAGCAGATGGAAAATGTCGTACCGCTTGGCGAGCTGGTTGATTTGGCGGATGTCGACATCCGTCAGTGGAGTTTGAGCGATTCCACCTCCTATCTTCGAGGAAAGAAGGTTGATGTTATTTGCGAGGATAAGAGATCTTTCGAAGGCATTTGAGTGGCTACATAGGGCACGAAAATGTATCGGAGCTCACTTGAAGGCACCGTTGGAGCCTCCCCCCACGCTTCGGTAAAAGCCAACCAACTGAACGCGATCGCCAGGCTTACACTTGTCGACAAGGTCATCGTCAAGAATGATGTCCGTGCTCCGCGGTAACTGTCCTGGAGGAGCACGCTCGGGCATCTCTTGAATGCTGATCCGCTGGTGATCCCGAAACACGCAATGGCCATACTCCATCTGCAGTGGGCGGCCATCGTCGTCTTGTTGTGGAGTTACAGTTGAGGTTGGGGGAAGATTGGAGGTGGAAGTCGTGGCATCGCGATATTCGCGCGAGTGAAAGAGCTTTGTGTCGGGACAATAGTGCACTGACTTTAGCATTTTGGGCCGAACAAGAGAGCAACGAGTGATGATGCCCTCTAGTGATATCATCTTTCCGAGGTGCTCGGCCTTGAGGGTTCGTGGACTGACATAATGATCACCAAACGACCCACTGAAACCTACGCGAAAGGTTTTGCCCTCGAGGTCATGTTTCTCAGTGTCGTGAACTTGGGTGACAATGTTCAGCAGGGCATCATCAAATGCTGGGAGAAAGTCGACGGGCTGTTTGAGGAGACCGTCTGCGTATTCTCTGTTGTAGTCGCGGAGGTCATCTATGTTGACGATGAGACGCGTTTGTTCGGTGCGCAGCAAGCGAGCGATTTCGTCTCGATAATTGTAGATGGGAGACTCTGAAATGAGGAACTCTTCAAAGACACGCGTCCTGTCGCGCATCAGGTCATCCTGAGGAACAGGCTCGTTCAGCATGGACATGGTGGTGAGTAAATAAGCCCGAAGGAACGCGCTCGAGGCGCGCCTTGACGCGGGAAAGCCGGCCCTAATTCTTGGCGTAGGCGGGACTCTCTATTAATCTACTCAATGCTTGCTAGATGCGATTTGACACCGCAGCTGCCCGAAGTCAAGAATAAAAAGGGGGGGGGGGTATTGGGATTACATATTCCGAACGGATACTACAGACTGATGAGTATAGAATGTATCCGGGTGTTGACCAAATTCCTCCAGGAGAATAAAACAAAGGAGCGGTGGTACAAACATATAACGGCAAGTTGTGAGCAGGGCAACAAGGGAGCAGTGAGGCCGAGAGTATGTGAGGGCACGATCGTACGTGAACTGGGGATGCTCTGATTTTTGGGACACGAACGTCGACATGAGAATGGAGGTGCTTCAAATACACGCGAGTGAGTGTAAAGCGGAGTACTGGGACATGGGGGACTTACGGTGGACGAGGACCGTCGATCGTTCGCCTACCAGTCGGGGGCTCCATTCATCCAACCGACTCCACCATCCGCGACAGGATCCTATAGAGCACGGAATCAGCAAAAAGTGTGTGACTGGGCAAGGGGCCATACTTTGAGATCGCGAGCAATGGGGGCGGCTGGCATCTGGAACGGGGTGGTGAGGGTGAGGGTGGGGGACAAGGTTGGATACGCACGGGAAGAGCGAGTGAAAGGTGGATGAGAGAGGTCAGGAGGAGGGCGAGGGCAGACTTGACGGCAAGCATGATGGGGCGGGACCTGGTCGTGTGGGTACGTTGGATGTCATTTTATTTGTATGCTGGGCGGACGGAGATGGAGCAAAGAACATGCCGATTGCGGTCCAAGTGCACTCAGGGGACGGCATCTCCTCGGCGGCCGTGTGCGTTCGAGGGAAAGACAGGCACGGCACGAAATGCAGCTCCCCACGCGATCAGATCCGTCACACGGCATCTCGGAATGGAATGCGGGCCGTGTCTGGCGTCGGGCGAATGCTCTCATCAGGGGTCGGGGTCGAACGCCACCAAGGGCTTCGGGGACCGTGTGGCAACGAACACGCCGAGATGCCGCCGAAAGGGACATGGTGGCAAATTCAGAGCCAGATATGTACAGTACAGCACATCCCGCTCTCCGCCCGCTTCCTTCTCAGATCGGCTATGCTTGCTATCGATGACATCACACACCCGTACTCAGTCCTGTACACGGCCTGTCAGCACGCATGTCCACGTCCCGGTTACACACAACGCACCCATAGCTTGATCAGACCATCCCACGACGCTGTGACCACCTTGGACTATGCCCATCCATCAGTCCAACTCTTGTCAGATATCCCCATCATCACCAACACCACTTACCGTTTCGTGTGGCAGCCACTCGTGTGCGATCACCACCTTTGAGTGCGCCTTGAGCCGTGACTTGATCCGCCCGCTCTTCCAGTCCCAAAACACCACGTTTCCCTCATTGTCTCCGCTGCTGATCCACTTCCCGTCGGGGGAAAATCCCACCTGGCACGCATATCCTGCAACGGAATGTCCCGCGAACCTTTTCTTCCTGTTCTGACGGAAATTGTCCGTGCTATACACCAGAATCTGATTATCCAATGACTGCGCCGCAAAGTACTTTTCTATATTCACACGGAAACGCAAATGCGTCAGTCATTGAGAATGCCCTGCCAGGCAGTAGTGACACGGTACGAACTGGACGGATGAAGAGTAACCGCCGGCATGGAATGCATGTGGGGTTCCGCAATGTACTTGATCACCACAGGTATATCATAGTCCCACGCCCGGATCGTCTTGTCATCCGAGGTAGTCACAAACCGTCGATTTTCGTCTACGAACGTGATCGTGTTCACGGGTCCCAAGTGTTGGTCATATTCCTGTGTGATCTCCCCCGAATTCATGTCATACTGAAAGAAAGCTGCTCAGCTCCCGCTACAACCAATCAACTGCGCACAAACTGTACCTGAATGATCTTCTTGTCCGACATGCCGGCAAGAAAAACGTGTTGTTTGTCATCGTCAGGATGAAATCGAACGACGTAGGGCGTCTTGCCATTGCTGAACCGCTTCAGACATTGACCCGTCTCCGTATCCCATAATTTCATTTGACGATCGTAGCCACATGACAGGAACTTCCTTCCATCGTTTGAAAAGGTGATGTCCTTGACAGCTTGAACGTGACCATGAAATGTCCTGAGACAATTTCCATGGGTATACACGTCCCAAAGCTATTCATACAGAACCCGTCAAGAACAGCCTCAGTATGAAGAAAGAGAATCCCGCCACGTGCCTTGATCTTGGTATCCATCGACCCACTGAGCAAAAGGTGGCCCGTATCTGGGAAGAGTCGAATGACAGACACGCCTTGTGTATGGCCCGTCCATGTATGGATGCACGCCTTGGGGATAAAGGTCTCTTGAGAACCAGCCTCATTGGAAAGACGTGGCGCATCCGCGAAGGGGGGATGCATGTAGGTCCTGCCTTGGTAGTCGGTCATGGACTTGCCATGGAATACGGAAGTCTCTTGGCCGACACCACCACGCTTGGCCTTTGCCTTCTTTTTGACGACCAGAGGCTCTGGTTGTTCGTCTTGCTCTGGCTGCTCGTCGACGTCTCCCTCTTGGACACCATCCAAGAAGCCTGCCTGCTCCTCACCCTCCCAAGAGGCCCATGGACCGACATAGGCATCTTCACCATCGACGATGTCGAGGTTCCCCTTGTTTTTTCGTTTGCGTTTGAGCTCCTTTTTCTGGGAATGAGTGGGTCTCATGGAGTCTACGGTGGCAAAGCCATTCTGGTGAGCGCGGTCAAGGGAACCAAGGATGGATGGCGCGTTGGGGTCCACAGAAGGATTGACGGAGTAACCGAGGATGGAGTGTGTGAGATGCTGTGCCTTGAAGGCATGGTCGGACATAGCCTGCTCCTCAACGTGGCCGGCAAGCGCGTTTTGGTTGAGGAAACGATTCCGATCACCGAATGGATTCTCGGGGCCTTGAACGGGCAGCATCATGTCATGATAGGGTATGTTGACGTTCATTTGTGTGTCGGTTGGACGTGTGACGAGCGAGGTCTGGCTGAGGGGGTCCTGCGGGCAGAGGATGAGCACGGACAAGGGGCCAAGGACGAGGACGCACTTGTTGGAGGACATGCGGCGCGGCATTGGTGGAGACGGGGCGTGGCGAGAGAGTGCGTATTTTCTTTGATGCGGGGATGTTGGCGATGCCAAAGGCGTCTTCGGCGATGTTGTCGTCGTCGTTGTCGTCGTCCGAGGTGTAGGCGTGGAGGAGGGACATGATGGCGATGGCGAGGACGGCGAGTTATGTAATCAGAGACCTCCTAGGTAGCTTATATGAACTCATCCTACGAATACTCGCTGGCCCCCCAACCAAGTGGTATCTAACTCGTCCTTCATGACCGAACGCGTCGTCGGCCGTCCCTGGTCTGCCCGCGAAGATCAGCTCCTCGCCAACGCTGTCGCCGTTCATGGCGAGGTTGACAACTGGAAGACCGTCGCTTTATCGGTCCCGGGCAGGACCAATAAGGCGTGCAGGAAGGCAAGCTGTCTCCAGTCCGCCGATCTCTCACATTGTCTTGATATCTCGACCTGCTAGCGGTGGCTTCATTCCCTATCGCCGAGCGTGAAGAAAACTGCTTGGACTCGAGACGAAGATAATCTCCTTTTGGAGCTCTATAAGATCCATTCCGCGAAATGGGCCGTCATCGCCAGGAACATCCCTGGCCGTACAGACGACGCGTGCTCAAAGCGTTATCGCGAGGCCCTCGATCCTTGCTTGAAGAAGGACGACTGGACCCAGGATGAGGACGAGAAACTAGCCGCCGCCCATTCGCGCTGGGGTGGAAAATGGGGCCGTGTCGGCCAAGAGCTCCAACGCAGCGGCCTGGGCTGCCGTAACAGGTAGCGCTCTTCTCCCTTCACTCGTCGACCCCGCTTGTTCATCCTCCCACCAGGTGGAGGCTCTTGGAACGAAAACGTCTGACCGCCTCCCTCGGCGATCAGCTCGTCGCAGCCCCCTCAAAGCTCGCTTCCGACTCATCGCACCAGCTCGGCTCTTCCTTCAACTATCCCACTTGGCCACCCCTTCCAATGATCGAACCATCACCCTATTGGGACGGCCCCCTCTCGCAGGTAGACGCACCCCCGTCCGCACCTCCGTCCAATCACCCCGCTTCCCGCAATAGCGTCGACGTACCACCCGTACAGCATGCACAGCTCATCCCGCGGTTGGTCGACTATCCTGCTCCATTTCATTACTCCTCCTTGTCGCTCAGCTCAGCCTTGTCGTCTCCACAGCACACTGTCCCGTATGATAAAGACGCCGAGCCCATGGCTTCTAATGGACGCCAATCGCTCGTGCTTCCGACTGCTTCCGTCCCGCCGGACAACGCTTCCACAGCCGTGTTTGCTTCATTCGATTACGAGTCTTCGTCATCCACTTGTGCAGTTTCCGTTGGCTCCACATCGCCAGCCCCCCGGGCCACCTACACTGAGGACATGCATCAAAACAACATATGCAATGATTGTCCGCATCAATTTCATCAGCTCCAACAGAATGTGCCGCACACAGCCATTCCAGTTCACGCCTCCTCCGCTCATCCTGTGCAGGTCGATCATTACACGGCATCCGTTGGACACGAGGAATGTAGCCTCTCGCATGCTGCATTGACAACTCGACACCATCCGACACCACAGAGCAGCTCTCTTCGGGCCCCAAGCTCCGCCGATCCCTATTTTGCACCCTCACAGCTCCCTGAGCAGCAGGCGAGCCACATGTCATCATCGATGACCTCCGTTTCGCTTCTCAACAAATCCGACACGTACTTTCACCCGTCTCCAGAACCACAGCTTGACGTCAATGCTCAGCACACTCTCCTTCCCGCTCCTGATCCGCTTTCTCTCTCCGAATCACGTCCTGGTTATCATTATGCACATCATCCTGGCCCTTCTCGTGCACGAGTTGTGGAGACGATGCATGACCAAGAACAGCATGGCGAATTTCACCATAACCACGTGCAGCCAGACCAGAGCCACCATGGTCACCAAGGGTCGAGGCCACCAACCATCCCCTCGTCTGAGTCCCGACATGCTCTGCAACAACCTGAGCGCCGCAATGTAAACACACTTTCTCAACCAGAAGCGGGCCCATCCCGTGCAACGCCTGACCACTACTATGCCTCTAGTTCCTTACACTCGTCACAATTGGTCCAACGGTCAACTGCTTCCCCTCGTGCCATTCGCATGCCATACACAAAACAACTATCATTAGACGGCTCGTCGCCCATCTCCGAGGACCATTGCCCCCCCTCCCTTCACTCCACCTCAAGACAAAAAAATAGCACGACAGCTTCTAGGAAACGACCCAACACGGAGGTGCCGCTGCGTTTATCGTCGGATTTGCAAGCGACCCCCGAGTAAGTACACATGAGTCCAAAAAGTCTTTTGATTTTCCTCATGCACCTCAGTCCTTCCATCAAACCTTATGCATGTGGCCACGAGAGTTGCTGGCCTCCCAATGCGGCGTCGAGTCGTGCCTGTTATTGCACCTCGCGTGGCCTTTCGGATCACAACAAAACTGCACACCCGGAAGACTCAGGAGGAGATAGACCGTATCGATGTGGCCTAGAGGGATGTAATAAATCTTGGAAGGTGTGTACAAGTCATTTACTACGCTCTGACTTTGGTTGATGCGTGCACCAGAGCATCAATGGACTACAGTACCATCTTCAGATGTGAGCTTGACTGTTGATTTGAGAGACATTGTCTCATGATTGTCCGTGCCAGCTCCAAGGCCCATTTTCAACACGCCATCACGTCTCGCTTCGTCTCCACCTATATATGTGGTCTTGCAGTCCCCACATCTGTGGAAGTATCTACCACAACGTCGAGTGAAGGGGAAGACAAGACAAGGAAACAGTACAAATGTCCTCACGAAAATTGCCCTAATCGGTATAAGCAACTGAGTGGTCTACGTTACCACTTGGCCCATGTAAGCATTAATTTTCACAGCGGGTACAACACTCAGTGGAACACTTTGTTCCAGGGTCATCCAGTGGACCTTCCTAAGCAACTGGATCTCGTCCCTCCCGCGCTAAGTCGCAAATTAGCGGAGAAGATGCGTGTTCAAGGATCTGCCCTTTCGTCCTCCGAGTGTCAGAAAGGCAACTACAGATCGGAAGCACCCAATCACTCTACTCAGGGCTCTTTCAACCCTTAGAATCCGCCTCCCCATGATGTTATTCCAGGCTGTTTTCTGTTTATCGTCTAAATGCGAGGGGCCCAGTATGTATACGTAGACAAGCCATCCTTATACTATCAGTCACACCGCACATTCAGTCTGTGTCGTAATTTACATGTACTTATTGATATCTTTAACGGTGGCTATTCCTTCCAGTATTTGTATGCACTCTATGTGCCTGAACAGATGTCTCAAACTAACCATTAACGCTTCAAGTAGTATTGGTCCGACAATGAACCTTGTCCCGAGATCCTCATGGAGTGGAACCTCACCGTCTGTTATTACCCGTAGCGAATCGACTAGCACTATATCTCCATCAGCAAAGGTTCCATCGCGAGTGAAAGCAGACGCACAGATCTCTCATTGATGGATCTGACATGAGTTCGTCCATTGAAGGCATCTGTCCGTTTTGAACACGATTCATCTGATTGCGGGTAGATATAGGTCACCCAGAAGTAGAGGCAGAGGACAAGGATGAGCGCACCATATTTGCCACCACCGGATTGGACATGAGTCTTTCTAGACCACCGTTGGCCATCAGTTGCTGTGCCATCTGCATCATCATCGGATTGTTCATCATGCTTGCCAAGTCAGGCATGCCCCCCCCTCCACCGAGCATGTCCGAGAGGCCAGCCAGGTTTGACGTCGCCTCCGACCGACCGGAGTTCGAAGACGGAGATGACGGGCGAAGCTGGTCCTCGGGCATGAGTGGGGGAGGCCCATCATCCTCGTCCTCTGAAGGCAAGCGGTCCTTTGCATTCTTGAGGCCTGATTTGAGATTCTCGTTCGTCGGATCTAGTTCAACACCCTTGCCAAACGCGGCTGTTGCGGCCTTGTAATCACCCAAACTGTAATGCGCATGACTGAAAAGGAGCGTGAGCAATTCATGTCGGAAACCACGGGGTAAGGGGGGATACCCGAGACGAGAATATGCTTTGACAAAGGAGGAATCGATTTCGATGGCCTTCTTTGCGTCTTCAACTGCAGAGGTGTGGTCTCCTTTGCTAGAGTAGGCAGCGGCACGGTTAGAGAAATAGACGGCATTGTTGGGGTCGAGGGTGATTGCCTTGGAGTACGACTCGATTGCCAGGTCGTGTTTTTTGGCGGACATTTGAGTGTTTCCGGTCTGCTTGTGCTTCTCTGCTTTCTTCTTGTCCTCTGCAGACGGGACCTTGGGTGGTGCAGAGCTGGATGGGAGGGACGGCGATGCAGGAGATGGTGACCCGACTTTGTCTCTTGTCTTGAGAAAGACCTCGAATATGGTCTGCAATTTTGCCGGCTTGATGCTGAGTTGTTTGCGCTGGGTGTCGTTTGATGGATCCACACCAAAGGCCTCGCCGATGCATTGAACTAGGAGAGGTGATTTGAAAAGACGTGAGATATGGAGAGCCAGGTAACACACTCGCGATCTCGAGGCCCTCTTTGTCGTCGTCCTTGATGGTGCCATCCTGCATGCATTCATTGAGGAAATCAACAAAAGAGAGGACGAGCTGCTGTTTTTTCAAGTCTGCCATCGTCGCTGATGGTGGTCAGTGCCCAATCTGTAGCCAAACAGCCGCCAACAAAACTGCAACGTCTGCTCAAACGCGTCGACGGCGACGACGACGAGCTCGACATGTTTTTCTGTGGTATTTCTGGTGAGCCTCCGCAAGACCCCGTCGTGTCTGCAAAGTCTGGCCATGTCTACGAACGTCGTCTTATACTCAAGTATATCAACGACAACGGTACTGACCCCCTCACCGGTGAAAAACTCGAGGAGTCCGACCTCCTTTCGGTCAAAGCCAGTCCGTGTTCCAGTCCTCAACTGTCACCTGGAGTGCACTGACGTTCTCTCAGACCCCAAGGCTGCGCCTCCGAGACCACCAACCGCGACCTCCATTCCAGCCCTTCTCCATACCCTTCAGAACGAGTGGGACGCCCTCGTCTTGGAGACCTTTGCGTTAAAACAACAGTACAACAATACCAGACAAGAGCTGAGCTATGCCCTTTACGCACAGGATGCAGCTAGCCGTGTCGTTGCTCGTCTCATCCGAGAACGCGACGCTGCCAGAGAGTATGTTGTATGCACGCTTGTTTCCGTGATTCCATCCTAACAGTCAGATGTGCAGGGCTCTGGTAAACGTACAGGCTAGTATGGGCATACCGTCAGCACCTACCAATGGTTCAGATGTCGAAATGACCGAAGAGGCTTCTCTGGCCACTCTACCAAAGCATGTCATTGACCAAATCGACGAAACCCAGCAGAGCCTATCTGCCACCCGCAAAAAGCGTAAGGCACCTGCTGGGTACACTACCCCTGCAGAGGCTAAAACTTTTGCGACGAAACAAACTATTTCCTCCCTCCACTCGGCCTCTCCTGCTGGCATTAATTCGATTGCCATCTCACGCGTTAACTCGTCTCATTTTTTGACGGGGGGAAACGACAAAATTGTGCAGCTTTATGACAGGAGCACGGACAAGGTAGTTGCGTCTCTCAAGGGGCACACGAAGAAGGTCAATCATGTGGCTTTTCGAGAAAGAGATGGCGATGTCACCCTGCTATTGTCTGCTGGTGCCGACAAGATTGCAAAAGTCTGGTCGCATGACAACGCCTCCGGCGAGTTCTTGCCCAAGGCCACGATCAAGACGCATAAAAGCGACTTGACTGGTCTTGTCGTTCATCCTACGTCTACGCTAGTCGCGTACTCATCTCTCGACAAAACATATTCTCTGCATGAGCTCTCCAACTTTTCAGAAGTGTATCACTCCGCCCCTGTAGACGAACCCATCAGTTCGCTTGCAATTCATCCGGATGGTGCGCTACTCGCGCTCGGGATGCCTTCATCAAAAATCCAAATAACCGACGTTCGCTCGGGGGCTCCGGCCGCCACCATTTCGTCTGGGGGTACATCATTCTTGGTCCACACTCTATCGTTCTCCGAAAATGGGTATCATCTTCTAGCACCCGATGGCTTGTCCTCCGTGGCGATTTGGGACCTCAGGAAAATGACGATCGCACATTCTATACCCCTTGGTGACGCGTTCAAGATCAACAAAGTCATTTACGATTATAGCGCCAACTTCTTTGGTGTCGCCGGCAATGAGGGTATCCGTTTGTTTGCACACAAAACCTGGGAAGAACTGATTCGTTTCGAGGAGCCAAGTGATGTGACAGACATTGTGTTTGGCAATCAAGGGAGGGAACTTTGGGCTACGAGCGGGAGGGAGGTCAGGATTTGGAGCATTCCCGAGTAGCGCCAGTGCGTCTGTTGACCTGTTTCTCAAATATATCTTGTGGCACGCGTCGCCATTGTCATACGTACCACGCATGAACTGGTTTGAAAAGATGTACTGGGTTTCGTTCAACTTCCCTCCTACACCTTACACATTTGGAGGATTAGGTATCATTGTCATTGCCAAAATATGTGGTACATACAATGCGTAACCCGGATACAGTGGTTAAGAAAACTCGAACAGGATGGTAATGCGAAGTAATGCGAAAATATGTAAATCGGTGAGAAAGAAGGGCGGAGCGGTTGGAGCATAAGGGCCAATGTAGTAAGGAGAAAAGGTCAAGTCACGGCCACCAGTCGTAAAAAAAAAGGTTCATGGTCAGAGTGCACAGAAACGTATAAAGTAAATGGGTACAATAGACCAGCTTTGCAGTGTCACACACGATCACCACTTTGATGGACCAAACGTCTGACCTGCAGGCATCACACGTAGTGGTGTGGCGAGAGCATCTGCGGTGTTTTGCCAGAAAGTGTTGCCCCACCAGTTGAGAGTAACACCACCCTTGGGCAGCTGGAGGGTGAGGAAGATGACGACCATGCAGATCGCAACTCCGGCATCAAGACCTGCAGCTAGAATGTAATTGTAGCGCATCCACCATCGGAAATGGTAGCGGCGCATGAACCACTGGAAGAAGAAGCCCACCACCAGCCACGAGGAGTAGTTGAGGCCTGTCGCGGGAGGAAGGAAATCAAGTCCGGCGAACAGCACCGGAATATTGATGTAACGCCAGTAAGACAGAGGGTACCGGCGTGCGAGGTAGTAGAATGGGATGGGAAGGACAGCGCCAATAAAAAAGAACCACAACATTGGGCTATACAATGCCCCTGGGCTGAAAATTCTGTGTGGTCCAATACCTCCCCATATAAGTGAGGAGGTAGCAAATACGGTCGTCGAGGGACACGTAAAGTACTGAGACTGGTGGGGTTGACACATGTCGACAATATTCGCAAACATCCAGTTTTGCACAAGGAGGCTCACGATGCAGCTAATGAAGGAAGCGCTCACTTGAGCGACGAACATGAGACGAGGAGGTATCTTCATGTAGTGGCCAAGCTTCATGTCACCGGCAAACGTAATCGCTTGGCGTCCTCCATAGGTTGCAGTAGCTTTGAAAATCATGACGGCTACTGGTTTGCCTGGGAAAAGGTAGCCGGAGATAATTTCGTACAAAACGTTCAGTCCGACTTGTTGGTTTGTAATCGCTTGAACCATGCCAAGGGGAATGAGCAGGAGCATAGCGACGAACAGCGCGACGCAGACTCCCCAAATGGGAAGCTGAGTGGGGTTGGACTCAACGGCGACGAACAGAAGGATCACCATCATGATTCCCAACAATGCATACCACCACTGCGGAACTTCAGGATATGCTTGCATGAGGCGCGAGTGGACATCACGCTCGTTCTTCAAATCGCTCCGGAGGCGTTTGACAATATCGCGACGGTACCACACTGAAAATGAGGTTCAGAATAAGAGATTTTTGAAACTGGAAAGATACTGACGGATGGTGTGGACAACGATAGACGAGGTTGCAGCAAATGCAAGACCATATGCGAGTACCATTGTGGTAGAGAGGAATATGGGAGAGTATGCCTCGTATTTTGCCTTGTCGAAAGCGCCATTGGTGATCACTTGTGCTGCATTATAAGGCACACCGGTATTATCAAAAGCGACCGTCGAGGATATGGGCAAGTAGCTCATATAGAAACTGTTTGTGACTAGGAGGGGGAATGGGAGTTGGAGACGAGATACTGGTGCAGACAAACAACTCACAGTAAAGGATGGGTGCAATGATCCAGAAAAAGACAATGAAGCCGACACCTGTATTTGCCTCTGACCACCACTAGAGAGGAACATCAGGCACGTACGATGGCAACTGATGAGAGAAACGTACCGGTGAGATGAGCGGGTTGCTAGTGAAGGATATCATGGACCAGTCAAACGTTAAAACGCTCATGCCAAGACCCGTAGACGTGCCAAACAAGGTGTTTACGACAACATTGTTTGGTGCGATCCAGCACACCCAGTTAAAAACACTCAGGCCCGTCCAAAGGAAACCAGGTACAAAGTACCATGCAAAACTGCATGCAACGACGATGGCGAGAAACTTGCCCCGAGAAATGTGTCGACGATCAGGCTTTCCGTACGTCCTGTGAAGAGTGTTGAAGAGGGCACAGTTGACCAAGGCACCGGGCCAGATCATGCTGCTAGGGTACACGAGGAAACGGCGGAGGATACCACCCAAGGAGAACCCGATCAACTGCGTCGAGAGATTGAGCATGATTTGATAGGCGAAGTCGAACGATTGGTGGTAGAAGATGCGTTGCGTGGCGACGATATCAGTCGAGTATGTGCCGATGACAGCTGTGCTGGCCATGACCGTGATCAAGACATGCTCTTTGATATTAAAAGGGCCGGGATTGAGCGTCCAGGTATAACCAAAGGTGTGATAGCGGGTAGTGGGAAGGATACGCTCCAGAATTTTACCAATGGGCAAAACTATCAACTGAATGATAACGCCTGAAACGGCAACGGTGGGATCTAGTAAAGGAGAGTTAGTTTGACGGTGGACCAGAGAAGAATGTACCAACACCGCATGGACAAGATTTGATTGACTACGGAGACGATTACCGAGAAGAACAGGCCGAGTAGCCATGCGCGGAATGTGTTGACGGGTATTGTGGGATCGTCGACGCTGGAAACGGCGGCGCGGACTTCAGGGTAAGGGGATTCGCTGTCGAGCAGTGGTCAAAACAAAGAATAGGGTGGGTTGATTGTTGTTCTGCTTACTCGTCGTACTCGCATGCGGTGTCTTGGGTCTCCGTTCGAGACGCGGTGGAATACCTTGTGGACTCTGAACGGGACTGGGCATCAAAGTCTGAAAGATGGAGAGAGCCAGTATCGGAAACTTTCTTCCTCTCAAGCCCGAACACCTCTGTGCTAGAGTCTGAGAGTGATTGCAACTCGGAATGGTAGTCAAAGTTTGGGTCGTTCAAATGCTCCATGAGGAAGTCGACGTCCTCGGGGACATCTGGCACACCTCGATGGCAGACGGAAGGCGCATCAACGATGTTGACCGCACTGCTAAAGGCTCTGATCATCATGGCGTCACCAATTTGAGCGTCAGGCGGGGGGTAGCAAGCCGTTCAAGACAAGGGGGGGAGGATAATACGTGGTGAGGGGAGGTAGGACGTTGATGTTGCGTCGAGGTTTCATGGCCTTTTGAGAGTGGTATGCGTGCATTTCACAAACGAAGGCGACGGTGCTCGGAATGGAAAGATGGCAAGACAATAGGCCTGATTTGACAAGATCCACGACGCAAGACAAAAGACTGGGAGAACCCCGATAGCTCGGCAAAGCGAAACAAAAAGCGCGGCCCTGCCGTATTAGCGACCGGTGAGGTATAGGAATTCCTGGGTTTGCATGTACGGTCGCCCCCGAATGGCACCTGCTAGGACCAGTCTCGGAGGGCTCTCAGGCTCGTGCAGCAGCCATACGGGCGAGCACACCAACGAAAGAGCTACTGGAGGGGAGCCAGAGGGGGGAGGTGAGACCAAAGGACTATAGTGAATTGCTATTGTCTTCGGGTACAGTCACTGGGTACAATAGCTTCATTTCCCGATGGGGTCTGTACATCCGCACGCCCCACTCAGATGACCTGCCCAGCTGTCAGTCCGCTTTGGTTCCAGACAAAAATACGTGGACAGTCGCCATGATGACGAATCGACCCTGCTTATCAGGCGCAGGAGCAGCTGCTAGCGGTGCGAGCCATGACCACCATCGAGACGGTGACCCAAGCGGGAGAGACGACCCTCGCTCTCCGCGCAGAGCGTGGCCCAGAGGGAGAGGAGACGTACAAGTATGCCCACCTTCTTCCCCATTTCACCCAGGATAAGTATCCCCCTCTCGTCCCCTTTGAGCACCTCGATCCCGGATGTCGTGCTCTCAAACACCCAGATCCCCGTGCCTTTCTGAAAGGCGCAGCGAGCGTCATCGAGTTGACCCCAAAGCTGGGTACGGAGGTCAGAGGTGTCTGCCTCAGCAGCCTCGATAGCGACGGGAAGGATCAGCTCGCACTAGAGGTAAATGGGTATAGCTTCTCCAAAGTCGCACTGCCGTAAACGCGTCGGACAATAGGTCGCCAAGCGTGGATTGATGGTCTTCAGGGACCAGTCTGTTTTCATCGACCAGGGACCGGATGCTTATCTGGAGTGGGGCCGTCACTTTGGAAGGTTTGTCGACCTCGTCGTTCCATCTCTCGTGCCAAGTATATTCGTCGTCTAGGTTGCACATCCATCCCACCTCGGGACACCCAGAGGACTACCCGCAAATCCATCTCGTATACAAGTCCGTCTCCTTGTTTTCTCCGTTTGAACAATACCTCTGAATCCTCTCCCGCTCCACTAGAGATGCCAACTCCACTTTCAATTTTGAAATCCAGGACAGCATCACGACCACCGTCTGGCACTCCGACGTGTCTTACGAACTTCAGCCCCCTGGCCTCACGACCTTTTTCCTGCTCTCTCAGCCAACGACAGGTGGTGACACATTGTTTACGTCCCAAGTTTCCACCCTGAAGAAATTGTCCCCATCTTTCGTTGCATTCCTGCGGACTCTGAGCGCAGTACATTCTGGAGTCGAACAAGCCAATTTTTCCCGGTCAGGGAAGCGGGGAGGCATCGTTAGGCGCGAACCGGTGGAACATGTCCACCCAGTAATCAGGCGTCATCCGGTGACTGGCGAGGAAGCACTCTACGTGAACAGGCAGTTCACTAGATACATCGTCGGTCTGAGACGTGAGGAGTCGGGTGAGGTTATTGCATTGGGCCATGCCTACCACCATTGACGAGAAAAAGAAACCATCCTCAAGTTCTTGTACGACCACATCGACAAAAGTGGTGATTTGCAAGCCAGAGTGAAGTGGGAACCAGGTACGGTGGTATTGTGGGACAACAGGGTCACCGCGCATGTGAGCATAGCCTTGTCGTTGGTCGAGCTCCTCGCTAACATGGCTTGTGATAGTCTGCTATTGTTGACTATGGAGACTCGAAGGAACGTCGTCACGGTGCACGTATCACGCCTCAAGCAGAGCGACCTATTCCAGCCTGGGATGGTTTAGTATTACCAAACTAAGTTTGTGATAGGAATGTGCAGTGGTCGTGGATTGCGTTCATGAACGAGGGAAAGGACAGTATTGTGTACAGGCTATAGTCGCGAACCTTGCTGTAGTTGCGTCGGTGTGGCCGTGTGTAAAGACTATCTGACCACTTCTCGTGCGTCGGCTTGAGCGCGCTACATACTCCATTTCGAAACCGTTCATCGTGACAACCTCTGAGCTCGGTCTTGACCGTGTTCGCTGTGCTAATGCTGCCAAGCACAAGACTCCTCTTCCTCGTTTATTGTGGTGTCGCAGTCTCATTGGTGAGAGAATTCAGCAGTCAGGTCACTGAGCCGTACATGGTGTGGTTGCATCGTCTGCAGGTCGACCGTCGCATTAATTCAATATTGGCAGGACGAACCTTTCCACGTCCCTCAAGCACAGGCATATTGTCGAGGCGAGTGGTCGACCTGGGATCCAAAGATCACCACTCCACCAGGGCTGTCAGTTCGTTTCGTTCCACCAATACAACCTATGTAATTAAACAGTCGATTCCGCAGGTATATTCTCAGTGTTCTGTTTCATGGCATATTCTTGTTCCGCTGCAGCCTGGCATCCCTGCGATTCACAGTGACCCTCACCTTACTCTCCCTCCCACTTTTCGTCACACGTCTTCTCGCGTTCCACCAACGTCGGCCGCGGTCGTCCCCGTTACTCGCATCGAGCGCCGAAGCATTGGTTCTGTCTACATTTCCAATCACTTGGTTTTATGGGTTTCTGTACTACACAGAGGTTCCCAGCCTTGTCTCAGTCCTGCTTACCGTCATACTCGCAACACAACACAGGCATCTGTCTGCAGCTGTGGTGCGTCTCGTGGCTTAATATTATCAACGTGTTTTGGCTTTGCGCTCAACTCCCATAGCTGGGTGTCGTTAGTTGTCTTTTCCGTCAAACGAACATCATATGGGTGATGTATGCATTCGCCACCAGTCAGCTTATGCGCTTACGCTTCAGACGCGGAAATATGCTACTACACGACCCGCCCGCGTTGACGGCTGGCCCAGGCGAGTAATACAGATTCTATTTTAGCTTGTTGACAACTGTCGCATACTTTCAGGTGACTTTCTGAAATTGATCATGAGTGCCCCAGCCGCATTTCCAGAGTTATTCTTACCGTCCATGCCTTACATACTCGTGTTGACTCTCTCGGTGGTGTTCGTGCTCTGGAATGGTGGCATCGTGCTAGGTGCGGGATCTCGGAGGCAATCTTGTACCCATGAATTTGACCGTTGCCGTCCACATTGCAGGCGACAATGCCAACCACGTTCCCGTGCTGCATGTACCCCAGTTGTACTACTTCGTTGCGTTTGCGACACTCATGGGATGGCCTGCAATCGTTTTTGGTCGCGGCGGCCCAGTGAAGCTTGCAAATGAGGTTACTCGCCGCATGTTTGGGAACAAAGAGTTCGTGGATATGGACAAGGGAGAGAAGTCACTGATAAGTTGAAGACAGGAAGGCTGCGTTCACAGCCTTGCTTTCAGCATTCATGGCATATACGGTGCACGAGTTCACGTGAGTCACTTGCCGTCTTCAATCGCCGAACCTGAATACCTGCTTCGGATTATGAAGGGTCCATCATCCATTTTTGCTCTCTGATAACCGCCACTACACTTTCTACGTGTGGCGACGGGTGTTCATGTTGCATCCGATTGTACCTTATCTGTTCATACCGGGATACCAAGCGTGCGCGTGGGCATGGTGGCTGCGTGTTGGTGAGATTCAAGTTGATCGTTCTCAAAGGAGTTGGAAATTGACTCTAGGCGTCGCCGACCAGCAGGCCACCAGACATTGCTGCAGACCTTGGTTTTGCCTATTGCAAGTATGGCAACGCTGCTACCTACGCCGCTTTTGGAACCACGGTATTTCCTGGTACCATATATCCTCTTACGTGCACAGGTGGTGGATATGAGTTCTGTGGGTCTTGTAGTCGAAGGCTTGTGGTATGGTGTGATAAATTTCGCGACCACGTACGTGTTTTTGTACATGGAACGCGTCGGCGTTGGTAGATTTATGTGGTGACCGACAAATACAAACACCACCTGTGCCACTTTGGTTCGTTTTTCAATTGTTGCAACGTTGACCGCGACGACGACAACGACGACGACGTGGCAGACAACGCGGAACACACCGTAACTGGCTGGAACAGTCCACTAACACTAACACTTGCTCTTCTTGGAAACATTCACAGTGCAACTAGCAGTCCGTCCTCATGGCCTCCGAAGCCACCTCTAAGCCAGCTCGTCCATCCAAACCTCCAACACGCTCCTCCCTTCGCCATTCCCTTAATTTCACGTCGGTTGGAAAAGCTCTCGTCGACGTGATTAACAAAGACTCCCGCGACCGCGACCTCAAGAAAGCCAAGGAGTCTTCCTCGCGCCGCCTTAGTTTCATGGACTCTACCGCGGTCACTCACGCGACCCTCTGTCAGAAACCAAAGTCTCCTACTCCTCCACATGGAAAGCAGGACAGCCCCTCATACAAGACCATAACCCGCAGGAGGCAGTCTGCCCTCCTCAAGCACGGTCTTACTTCTTCAGACGAACATGGCGTCAAGTCTACAGAACCTAGTTTGTCCAGTCCCTCCAGACGCTCCTCGACACTACGTCCAAAGACCGCTTCTTCTAACCTCTCGTCTGCCTTGCCAAAGTATCGGCCCAGGTCCGTGATCGTTGACTCGACAAAGAAACCACCTTCCCCTGTTTGTGTGGGGACCCGGAGACGATTCAGTACATCAGAAGAGGATGACGGTGAACAGCGGGACTCACCCAAGGGTAGGGGATCCCTGCGTTCCTCTGCTGACAAGGTCGACGAGAGGCCCATCAGTCCATTGCCACACAGAGCATTAGCGGTCAAGGTCAATCTCCCTAGTTCGACTGCTCCTTCCACTCCCACCAAGTCCAAAGTTACTCAATCGTCCCCTGCGAAAACTGGTTCATCTCCAGCTCGCGCGGGATCCGCGCGGCCAGCGAAGACGGTTAAGACCGCGGTAACTTCGTCCCCGTCGCGGGCCCCAGGCACGCGTCCTCCTTCCTCAGCGTCATCATGCAGCTCTTCTCGCACTCATCCCTCACCGTTGAACCCGACCTCGTTCAAGAATGCATTTGGTTTTGGCCGCTCAAAAGCACCCAGTCAAAATACGAGTCCATTGAGGGGGACAATGCGTCAACCTCCGGAGTCTCCACTTGCCTACCACTCACGGCAGGTTCCTGTTATTAATCTTGGTAATGACAAGGACTCTCCGACGACGCCTTCACAGAGCGCTGAAGGGAATAGTGAAGACAGCGTGGAAATCGGGGATGTTGAGCTACTTCTTGCTCCAGTGGCATCTCTTGCAGCGCCAACCCCCGCCATTCCAAGAATTCGTACAACGCATTGTCAATTTACGGACTCGGAACTCAAGACTCCTTCCCGCCCATCCAGCCAACTACCGCATCACGGCAACCTTTCGTATCTCTCTCCGCTACCTCCGTCAGAGAGCTCGCCAGCATTGCGACCAAGAGGCCATCCTGATCAAAACCGTGGTTCAATCTTCTCCTGGGAACAAATGATAATTGACAGCTCCCAAGCTCCAGTGCGAGAGGACCTGGAGGGTAGGTTGACGGATGTCGTGGCCCCTTTCACTCCAGGTGGACCCTCTCCAAATGTGAGCACTATAGGTTTGGAGGTCCCAGAGACCCCTAATTTGTCTGCACTGCCCTCTCCCTCTGGCTATGGTTCAATCTCGCAGGTCCTTCTTCCCGATGTAACACCCTCTCCTGCGGTTCATCATCTTGCTGCAGTATTTGAAACTTCAGTTGACTTGCCACCGCCTGTGGACTCCGGCACGATTACTCTCCTCCGTCTGCAAGTCGCCCAGGTGGAAGCTATTGCCAAGGAAAGACTTTCGTGCTTGCAGGAGCTGGAGGAGCAGCTTTATGCTGCAAGACAATGTCGGGTTAGAGAGACAGAAGAGCTTGCCAAGCAGATCTCCGTTCTTGAGCAGCAATTGCGCACCAGCGTGGAGACAAGGGAGCGTGTGGATGAGGAACGGGCTGTGTTCACAATATCGCTCCAGGATGAGCTGAAGCGAGCAGAAGCTCGGTGTGACCAAGTCGCACAGGCAGGTTTTGAACGAGGTCAACAAGTAGCCCGCCTGTCGTGGGACACGATGCTCGCCACCATGCAGAAGAGCTGGGAGGCGTCGTGTGTCGCCAAGGAAGCTGCCTGCCTATGGTCTTCGGTGAAGGACCAGGCTGATGATGAGAAGGATAACATTCAGTCGGCTCGTGAAGTGTTGAACGTCTTCATGGCTGTGCTGGATCACAACCAAGAGCAACTGCAAGGTCTCCTAGCTTGATTCATGTGAGTTTCTTGACGCAACTGCAAGTCGAGTTGTCTGACACGTTTGCAGGTCACACTCATGACCCATCCATGTCCTATGAACCAAGGATACTCGTCCTTGTTCCGATTATCATGTCCGTTTTCTAGTCGTATTCACACTGTACATCGTATTATACACGGTACATGATACAAGATCGGGCTACTATCCACATGCTAGTGTAAGATAATGACATATCTTGACCCTATCCAAAACATTCTGTTGCCTCCATGCACGCGTCTAACAGACATGCATGATTATTGACAGGACTAGCCTGTTGCAGGCGTGTCGTGACAGCCTTCTGGATAGTGTCTCGACTACAAGGACTTGAGCACGCGAATAGAATATGCCAACAATGGTACTCACTCGATGGATCCGTACACTATTCTTACATCGAAACGCATTGATCGGATCAACATAGGCCACGAAGAAAATACTGGGGTATCAAGTAGAAATGATATCAGCGCCTTGGCTCTGAGGTTTGGGTACAAGATAACTGCGATGGCAGAGAATCCAGTCGAAGTCTCTTCGATCAAGAGGGGGAATTTGATAGATACGAGCTTGAGTTGAGCCTGGAGCTGTGAGCAAGACGACCAGTAGTCGCCAAGGCGTTCGACGATCTACCAATGATGACGGTCAGCGGCACAAAAGCCGATATATAGCAAAATCCGCACTTGACGAATACTCGAGTCTCTGTGCTGAGTAGCGAGCTGGTTTGCTCTTCGCAGCATCAATTCACTCAGGAGGGGGAATACTTTCTTGTGTTTCACCTTGACGTTCTCGGCCTCTTTGATCCGTAAATTTGCGATGACTGGATGGAACTTTATGCAGGGAACAGATACACAATAGCTTGATGCATAAGTATATTCGAATAATTCTGGGAGGACCTTGGTTACCCTCCACATATGCAAGCTTTGAAGGGACTCCAGCTCATCTATTTAGTGGTTGAACACTCTGCCAATGACATAGATGTCACAACTTGCCTCTGAGGTGGAAAATCTCTGTGCGAGTGCTATTTTTCTGCAACTGGATGCGTCGTCCAGCGTCATCTACTACTGAAGCAACTTCTCTCTTATGCGATTCGACTTCATTGAGTTTCTCCTCGAGACGGTCGAGCTTCGCTTTAACTTCCTTGACATCGGTTTGGAAGGTGTCCAATTCCGCACTAAACTATGGTGAAAATTGCTACCGTAGTTCATAATAGTGTGAACACGCACTTTTGTTCAGTAATGGTGGCTTTCAGCTCACTCAAGTAGTTTTGATCGCATCCTTCGAGCTCTGCTACTTCAGCCTGCTCCTTTGCGAGTTCCGTCATAAGTCCATCATACTCCTGTTGTAGACTGGGAACTATGTCTTGAGCCTGCCGTATGACATCTTCAAGAGCTTTAGCATCCTAGACAAAACATAAAACCACTATTAGATTATGAAGCACGAACCGCTCACCGCTTCCAAATTATTGAAACCTTCACTCGCCTTCTGATACAACTGTTCAACCCATTGGACCTTCCAGTCATACCACTCTGACTTGGCCTGTGCGTGATTGTGGAGCTTGATTAATTTGAGCTGATGCAATAGCTCGGCCTGCCCGCTCTCATCGATAGTGACAAATTCCTGAAAAAGTGGTGGTGTCGCTTTCTGGACTTCCACTTCCGCTTCCCTGTGTATTTCCTTGATGCGTTCAACCCAAGTTTGCAAGTCTTTGCTGACATGACTATAGAGTTCTAATTGAGGAATGTTTAGAGCCATTGCGACGACGTATTCCGCGAGAGGTATCTGCGCCTCGGCCGATGCTCTTCGTGAGGGACGTAGAACAGAGGGATGGACAATAGATCGTCGAGGTGCGCCAATGTCGTCCATGAATCGAATACCGGTCATCTCAAAGAACTGCTCAATGGATATATGGGGACCTTGGGTATGGTCAACGTCCTCTTCTACGTCTCTCCTCCATTGCATGTTGTCATCCTGATCAGGTTGTGTATTCTGATCATCCAGTACAGGTCCCATTTTTTCACGACGAGAGGATACATGTATCGATGCGTCTCCGAGTGAAGGTTGTTCAGAGGTCAGGCCTCGTCCTTGAGGACCATCAACCTGCGTTAGTGAGGTCGATTTATGGTTGATAACGTCTTGCCTACCATTATTGTTTGCAGAGTCACCAATGAACCCAAAGCTTTTTCGCTCAAGTGCATCCGTAGTTTTCTTGATAGGCGAGATCCGACTAGGGAGGGTGGTCTCAGAATCTGTAGCCGCCGTCGGATCTGGAACGAAATTGCCCAAACTCTTCCGCTGAGCAAAATAACCAGATGGGCGTCGAAACCCAACCGAGGTACGCTTGCTTGGCCCAGCGCCACGCTGCTCCTCAGTATGCAATGGTGCCACATTAAGCGGTGGGGTTTTGGATGGTGACAAGAGTATCCGAACAGCGCCAGTACCACGCCCAGGAGTAATTGACAGCCTCTCTGCGCCAGCGGGACGCTTCACTGGGCTAGGCTGCACAACATGGTCAGTGCCTGTGGCGTCATTCGGTCGCTTGTGGAGAGAAGAACGGGAAACGGGAGGAGCAAACGCAGCGGTGAACTTTCTTGGTGATGAAGGTGTTTTGGTAGGAGAGGACGAACGAGAACGAACAGCGGATGCGGGAGCACATGGTTTCAGTGTGGAGGTGGAGTTCAATGACTCTGAAATGGCTGTGAACCGCGGAGGGCTTCCAGATGGCATAGATTGCGCCTCTAGTGACGTAGGTTGAGGTGCATTGAAAACAGGAGGTTGGTTTGAAGGTGATGTTGGCTCTGTCTGAGCAGCAACGGAGGCAATGGGGTCGCAATCGGCAGGTACTTCTGAGTATATGGTTCGAGGGCCAGGGAGAGCAGCAACGGAGGGAGGTGATTCAGGAATTGCTGGATAAATTTGTTGCGAATCAGCAGGTAGAACAGAGGTAGATGATTTTGATACTGCTTGATTAGTCGCCTCCTCTATCGACTGTCCTTGTCCACTGAAAACCGATGTTTCGGTGGAGTCTGCACTCGGTCCAAGACTGACACGCCTCATGAGTTGGGTGACATTGACGGTCTGATTTCCCTCTTCGCCAATGCCAATGTTCTCGCCCATAAAGCTATCTTCTGTGCTTGTGAAACTGTCCCCGCCTTCTTCGTTACCGTTCTCATCAAGGCCAAGGGAAGCTCGAGCAGCCTGTAGCCTTGAAACCGCGTCGGTCAGTTCCATTTCTCGTACATCACCACCATCATCGTCCGATGAAGGAATGTAGGGTGTATTCCCTGAGTGCGTAACAGAGCGAAGGGCCAACCATGCCTCGCTCGGTGGCTCGGGCGGACGAACGAGGGGAACCGTAAACTCCATTGGCTGCGACACGTCACATTCCGAGGTAAAAGACTGTGAATGTATAGACTCCTCTTCAACATAAGATGTCTCGTTCGATACATCTAGTTGATTATCGTGAACATCCGCAGGTGGCTGGGGTATGGAAAGATTAGCAAGCGGCTGCCGGATAACCCCAAAGGACAGTGAGCGTTTCCGATCGATATTCAGGGGAACAACTTCTGTCACGTCCATATCATCGCCGTCAGATGGAACGTCCACGTCATTGAACTCGTCATCCACGGTGTCTTCAAGTGCAGCCCTGAAAAACGCAGATGGGGAAAAACCTGTATCGTCGGAGTCCATTTCCATCGACTCCTCTCCGCCGTCGCTAAAGGCTACTGAGTGGCGAGCTGAACTGCGGCGACGAGATCTCTGTGCACCTGGATATGCATTCTCGTCATTTGTGACGCGGGGATCATCGTGCGTCGGCTCGGTAGCAGGCGAAGATTGAGGTGAAACTGTGCTGTTCGTGTTGTGATCCGGTACTTCGAAGAGGCGTACATGAGCATGGTTGGCAAAGCTGACGCGCCTGCCGAGAGATTTGCGAGTAAGATTGTCTTCGCGGTAGTCGCGAGTGATGTCCATGGACTGGGTTGCAT